>PVKP010010076.1:0-65892 GCA_004027715.1 Plecturocebus donacophilus
TCACAGAAGTTTCTTATTACCCACCTTCTGAAGCCTGATTCAGTCATTTCATCACACTCCGTCTCCGTCCAGCCTTGTTCCCTTGCTGGGGAGGAGTTGTGATCCCTTGTTGGAGGAGAGGTGTTCTGGTTTCGGGTGTTTTCATCCTTTTTGCGCTGGTTTCTTCCCATCTTTGTGTATTTATCCTCCTGTCGTCTCTCTAGTTGCTGACTTTCAGATTGGGCCTCTGAGTTCTGAGTGGATGTCTAGTTTGTTGATGATGAAGTTATTTCTGTTTCTTAGTTTTCCTTCTAACAGTCTGGCCTCTCTGCTGTAGGACTGATGAGGTCCACTCCAGGCCCTGCTTCCTGGGGATCACCTGCAGCAAGTGCAGAACAGGAAAGGTTGCTACCAGTTTCTTCTTCTGCTATCTGTGTCCCAGAAGGATGCCCGCCAAATGTCAGTCTGATCTCTCCTTTATGAGGTGACTCTTTGGATATACAGGGGTCAGGGAGCTGCTTGAGGAGACTGTCCTTTATAGGAGCTCAAGTCCTGAGTTGTGAGCTCCGTTGTCCATTCAGAGCTGCTGGGCAGGTACGTTTAAGTCTGTTGCAGCAGAACTCATATACCCCTTTTTTTCCCCCCAAGTGTTCTGTCTCGGGGAGTTAGGGCTTTATTTATGAGTTTCCGGTGTGCTGCTGCCTTTTTTTTTTCTTTTCAGGGCTGCCCTGCCCAGCAGGGAGGCAGCTCAGTCCCTGTCTGCCTGCAGAGGCCGTGTGAACTTCCCTGTAGTCCTGTTTATATAGGTGTAATTAGATCTGCCTCGGCAATAGTGGCCCGCCTCCATAATGGCGGGTTGCCTCGGCAACGGCAAGCTGCCTCCGCAATGGCGGACCACCTCTGTAGTGGTGGAGTGCCCCGTAATGGCGGACACCCCTCCCCACAGAACTGGACCGTCCCGGGTTCAGCTGTGCCCGCTGCGAAACTCTTAACCAAGAGCGTTTCCAATTGCTGTTTTAGCTGAGCCTGATCACCTGGCTCGCTGTCTCAGAGCCTTTCTTTAGTTGAATGGTCGACTCCCAGGTGTTCCAGTCTCCTGTTGAAAAGGCGCCGGGATCTGTGTGATTTCCCCTGCAGGGACACACTGCGCAGGCTGAAACAGCAGTGCTGAGATTCGTAGCGCTTTTTTGCCTGGGAATCTCCTGGGCTGGCTCCCTGATTCAGTTCCCTTTTTAATCTGCCTTCCCTTAGCTCCACTCGCCAGTTAAAAGGGCACACAGACCAGTGTATTTTGTACAGAGAACTGCCGCGCCAGGACGCCGGCAAAGCAGCCGCGCAGGCCGAAACAGCCGCGCCGGCCGAAACAGCCACACTGGCGACCCGTGGGGCTGCTCCGCCTGGGAATCTCCTGGTCTGGGGGTAATAAAAATCCGTCTGGAAATGCGGCATCCACTCACCCTCTGCACTTTCACTGGGAGCTGCAATCCTGAGCTGCTCCTAATCTGCCATTTTGGATCTCTCCGGGACATCTCCTATTATGTCAAACAAATGACAGAAATCGTTTTAATATTGTCTTTGAATACAACTATAATTTTCCATTTATCAGTACCTAAGATTTAATTGGTTTATGCATATGATGTTGGAATACATTCCTTTGTTTTGCTCTATACATTTGTTCATTTATCCATTGTCTATGTATCTTGCTTTTATTAATACCTGTGAATGGAGCATTCACTATACAGAAATTCTCTTCCACTTCTGGGGAAACAAGGGTGAATAATAATATATTTATATTTTAAAAAGCATCATTGAGATATTTGATGATACAAACATACAGTATCTTAAAATTAGCTGAGAGGTTAAGCATAATAGTAACATCTTGGTAAGTAACTTGAAGATTATGTAATGAATCTTCTGTGAGCCCATAAATCAAATATAGTTTTTTTGTTTACTACTATGTATTATTTATATGACTTCTAGAGTTCAGTGCTGCTTTTAGCTATGAATTTTCATAAAAGTTGTAACCACTTATAGTAATATATCTTAATTATTTTGACCTAACTATTTTACTTCTAGGTCATTGCAATAACAAAACAAATAGATGATCAGGAGGGGTTTATAAGCACAAGTTATATGTGCATTGTAGGGTAAAGTTCTATTCAACTTCATCCTCACTCTAGAACAAGGTGGGTGAAGCTGAAGACTATGACTGAAAAAATTTCTGGTTTTATAACAGAGGAAGGGATAGTCTGACTGTTAGCGATTCTGATTCTTAGTGAATCTGCCTAGAAGTAACACTTATTTTCACATTCAATTGTTCAGAGGAAATTACATGGCCAAGCCAGAGCATCAGTTTGAAGAATGACACAGCTTCCCAGAAGAGAGGCAGAAACTATTTCTGAATAATAATAAATCCACCACAAAAGGCCTTTATATCCACGCAAATGAAATATTACACTGGCCTACAATAGTATGATTGCAGAATACACAGACATCAGTAGATAGTATTAGCATACATTTTGTGGAATGAATCAAGAATTAGTAAATGAATTGAACTGAAAAGTAAAAGTAAGGTGACTCTTAAGTTTTAACTTTATACACTCACAGTAATGTTGTCATTTATTTAAATGGAGAAGTGCTAAGAGGGAAGCAAACTGGGATAGGAATAATCATGAATTCTGTTTTTGACGTGCAAGTAGAGAAGTCAAATAGTCTACATATATTTGCCTACTCTATATCCAGCACTGTAAAAAAATTGAGAATACGGCAGTAAATTACTCAGATGGAGTCTAGTATTTAAGTATTCAAGTTCAGGAATTGGTATAATTCAGAAAATAAACACATGATAAATAAACAAGTATTATGGGGTATAGAATGATCCTATGGAGATGAAATTGTGCTAAGAAATGGCTTTCTGAGGCCATTGCATTTGGAGTAAGATATGAATGATGAGTAATGACTAGATACCTAAAAAATATTCTGAACTAAAGGAAGAGATGATGTAAAGGCCTTGAGATAAAAATGCACTTGACTATTTTGAGAGATGGAAGGCTATTATGACTGAAGTATAGTGAATAAGGAAAGACAGGAGAGAGATGAGAATCAAGCAATCAGATGGCTGACTAATTCTCTAAGATTAGTAATAAATATGTATTTATTACTGTTGAAATTAATACATATAACAGATAATTAAATATATCATAATAAATCTGTATTTAATTACTGTTGAAGTTCGAAGGCATTGTTAATTATAGGAAAATCATAATCTGAATTGAACCTTAGAAGAATCACTCTGGCTACTGTGTGGAATATGGGTATTAGGAGTGGAAGGCTGGAATCTTGCTGTCTGAGGGAAGCTATCAGGCATAGCCCTTGGATTTTTTTTTTCTATCTGTACATTTTTAGGTAGAAGCAAAACTGTCTGATCTTCTCAAAGATATAGAAAAACAACCCATAAAGTGGTAGAATAAGGAAGGATCTTGCTTTGCTAATCAATAAATCTTTTTATTAAACATGATAAAGCTGATAAAATTAGTACCAGGAGAGAACTTCTTTGCTTTGTAAATGTGTCCATTTTATTCACTAACCACCTATTACAAGTATATTGGTAATGTTAGAAGAATTCCTTTTGATCACATCAAGTTTAAAAGCTTCTGTAAAGCAAAGGCTATAATCAACAAAGTATAGAAACAACCCACAGAATGGAAGAAAATATTCACAAGCTACCCATCCAACAAGGGATTAATAACCAAAATATATAAGGAGCTCAAACAACTCTATAGGAAGAAAATCTAATCATCTGCTCAAAAAAAATGGGCAAAAGATTTGAATAGACATTTCTCAAAAGAAGACATACAAATGACAAACAGGCATACGAAAAGGTGCTTAACATCGTTGGTTATCAGAGAATTGCAAATGAATATTAAAATGAGATATCATCTTATTGCAGTTAAAATGGCTTACCTCCAAAAGACAGGCAATCCCAAATGCTGACAAGAATTTAGAGAAAAGGAACCCTTGTACATTTTGGTAGAAATGCAAATTAGTACAACCACTATGGAGAACAGTTTGGAGCTTCCTCAAAAAGCTGAAAAAAGAGCTACCATATAATCCAGCAATCCCACTGCTGGGTATACCCCGAAAAGAAAGGAAATCAATGTATCAAAGAGAAATCTGCAATCCCATGTTTGTAGGAGAACTGCTCACCGTGGCCAAGAGTTGAAAGCAACCTGAGTATCCATCAGCAGATGAATGGATAAAGAAAATATGGCACGTATATACAATAAAGCACTATTCAGCCATAAAAAAGAATGCTGTCTAGTCATTTGCAACACCATGGATGAAACTGGAGGTTATTATGTTAAGTGAAATAGGCCAGGCACAGAAAGAGGAACACTGCATATTCTCACTTATTTGTGGGATCTAAAATCAAAACAATTGAATTCATGGAAATAGAAAGTAGGATGGTCACCAGAGGATGGGAAGAGTAGTAGGGAGATTGGTGGGAGGTGGGGATGATTAATGTGTATAAAAAAAACAGAAAGAATGAATAAGACCTACTATTTGATAGCACAACAGGGTGACTGTAGTCAATAATAACTTTATTGTACCTTCTAAAATAACTTAAAGGGTGCAATTAAACTGCTTGTAACTCAAAAGTTAAATGCCTAAGGAGACTGACACCTCATTCCCCATGATATGCTTATTTCACATTGCATCCTGTGTCAAAACATCTCATGTACCACATAAATATATATACCTATTATGTACCGACAAAAATTTAAAAATAATAATAATAATAAATTTTAAAAGTCAAAACAGAAATGTTTTTGAAAAACAGGAACAAGACTTGAACACTCTTAGTGTATAACTGAGAAAAAAGAGGAATAATAAAAGAACACTTAATTAACCCAAAATAATGCAGGGAAGGAAAGCTAAAGTAACAGAATGAGTAGGGCAGATATAATAAACTGACAAAATTGAAACCAAATACATTAGTGAATATATTAAACATAAATAGATCAAATATTTAATAAAAATAAAAATGCTTAAACTAGATTAAAGACAAATATCCAGAAATATTCTGGTCATGAAAGAATATACCAAAAAGATTTTTTAAAGCTGAAACTCAAAGGATAGTAGTATGCAAACACTAGTCAAAGAAGTGTTGAGGTTTCGATAGTAGGATTCAGGCAATAAGTGATAGCAAAGGTGAGAAAATACACTTTGCAGTTATAAATGACTTAATCCAATAAAAATTTAACAATTTAGCAATTGTGAACAATAGTAATTTTAATAATGCAGTTAATGTTTAGGATCAATATACACACAGGAAAAACTGGCAGCCCTTAAAAAAAGAGAGAGACAAATACAAACCATCCTCGTATGATTTCATTTGTTGACTTTGATTTCAGTATGACATACTGTAAAATAAAAATTTTGATAAAAAATACCATAGCATGTTAGGGCAGTTGAGTGTGAGTCTACTGTATGGTGTAAATTGGAAAGGTAGACAATCTCAGATTAGGAAGTCCTTGACCTACTATGCTATGATAAGGAGTTTCTACTTTTTCATATAGGCAATGAAGCTCTAGAAAGGATTTTATTGGTAGGAAAGACATAATTATATTTATTTTAAAAGATTACTCTTGCAATAATATGAAAAAGGTATTGGAAGGGGTAATCTAGAAAGGACAAAAAACTAGTTATAGAGATACTATCATAATTCTGAAATAAATCTGTTTTTAAAGCAGGAAAATAGCACTACCTGAGAAACAGAATTGACAAGATGTAACTAGATAATTGGCTTGAGAGTGTATTTAGAATTTGAGATTTCTGTTTTGGGTAGTCAGAGGGTAACATTATTGAATGTCTGGGGAATACAAAAGAAAAATCCAGTTTGAAAAGAGTAACTATAATGATTGCACTATAGGGTTTATTGTATTGAATCTGGCTTTTCTCAGCCTCATGACAGAGGTGTCGGCTGGAAATCTGAGAGCTTTGAATTATACAAGAAATAATTAAGGAACAAATTTCTTGGTTTCTTGGGAATAGAGAAGGAAGATGGGGTAATCTCAGAGATATTTTGACTGATTTAGAACCACTACCATACCAATTCATACTGATGTAAACATCATTAAGTTTGCTTTTTTTTAAAAAGTAGTTCATTGAATAAAAACATTTTCAACCTCTTATTTAAAAGATAATATAGTATATATTTTTAGGAAATAAGGAAGTAATTTTGCCTATATATTTTTCTGTTTTCAATTAACAGCTAAAGCCAAAATCAACACACATACAAAACAATACACACAAACATATATAAACACATCTAAGTTGAGCAAGTTAGCATCATAACACATTTTGAAAACATCCTATGAATAACTGTGCATGTTTCTTAATGTTTCTGTTTTAATAACATGAAATATAAATATATTTATTTTCCTGTGATTTTTACTATTAAAGTTTAGTTTTTAAAAAGTTCCAAAATCTATAAATATATTGATTCATTTGAATATAGATCATTTTAGCTCACAGACTTTAATTCCTCAAGTTCTTATATATTACTTATAATTTCAAAGCAGAATTTAGATTGTGGATGAATGGAAGTAGGGAATGTCTGTTAGCTGAACATGCTGTATAGAAAATAGCAATAAGTGTCCATTCAGTGTTTAGTGATTAGCTGGATTCTACTCTATTCTGTTGCCATTAAAGCTAAGATAGTAGTGAAGAGAGAACAGGCACTCTCAGGAAACCAATACAATATATAAAAGGTTAGAGTGATTGAAAGGAAATTATATAATACAATTTGAGTTAAATAAGAAAGAACAAATTCTAGAAGTTAAATCTCTCAATTATCAACATCTTTTAAATTGTTCTTTATTTTTTGACCTCCAATTTAACCAAATATGTGTATATCCTCATAATGAATGAAATGTGGATTGCTGAATTGCTAATTTAAGCTGGTAGATTGAAGGAAGAAATTAATACTATAAGTTTAAACATTCTGCATATTCCTTGAATATTTTCTATATGCATTTTTCTATGCTTTACCTAGTTGATACTTAAGTACAGAAAAGCTCAATTTATTTAACTAAAAATGCTACTGCTGGAGTATGCTGGATAATTCCACGTTTTCCCCATTTGAGTTAATTCATAAGACTTTTCCTATTCATTGAATAAATTACATTCATACTTTTAGAAGTATCAACACAAAATTTATTATACTCTACAGGGATATCTGTTGCTTATGAAATATTTAATTAAGAATATGGTATTACTTTCAAATATTGATATTTTCCCAATTTCCATATTCATGGATTTTCCCCAATTATTTCTAATACATGACATCTTTATCTTGGAAAATTAATTGAAATGTTTCAAATGTTTGTATAACATTACTACTGAGCACTTAAATTTTTCATGAAGTTATGAATCCTGAGAGTATAATGAAATATTTGCCATATTAATTTAACTTTGTGTGCTTAAATATGGGGATAAGAAAAGAAAAAATATAGAGAGAATTTAAATTGTATCCAGAACGACTTAGCAGTCCAAAGTTTAGGAAAATGTTTAAATTGGGATATTTCTTCTTTCTTCATTATCAACAAATAAAATTCCTGCGGTTAAGAATCAGACATTATTTTTATAATGCTAGTTACATATCAGTTCCCCTCTTTGAGACTAACTTGGAATAGTTTAGACAAATTAAGCATCTTCAACCTGAGGCCATTAAAATTCAGTTCAGAAGGAAGTGAGATGGGCTTTCATGAATTAACCTCAGTAAAATATACTGGAATATTTTCTAATGCTGGCTAAAGTGCATTCCTGTGTATTTTCACTTAAGCTATCTGCCAATCTTAATGTTTATTCCTGAGGGAGGAAAACTTCCAGAGCTATTTCTCATTTAATTTTCAAGGACATCCTGTCTAGGTGCTTATCAAAAGAATAGGAGAATGGATGCCAAATACCACAAACCTTAGTTTAGAAAACTTAATGGGTTGGAGGCTGAAGTAATAACCTACATTTAAAAGGAAGTGTAGCTTACTTCCTTTGTATTTACTAAATACTCAGAAAGTATGGCTGTTAGGCTGAAATGCATTTTTTAAAATAACAGTACTTTGCTCTATAAGCATTAAGGGATTTCTAGGGAAAAAAAGTTGTTTATCTTTCCCCGGATGGTGACTAAATATTTTAGTGCACAAAGAGCCATGATTCTTTGTGTTCCCAGATTGTAAGATAAAACTGAAACATCTGATTCTTTTGGAAAAGACATTATCTAACCTAAAGATTTTTATATTATATGTGTAGATAACAAAAGAACAAGCCAGACATCTGTGCCTATTAATATTAATATGTTAAATTCAGTATGTTACACCACTTCTTATCCACAGTAAATATTTAGTTTAACTCTGTGAAATTTAATTTCACAATCTAACTCTAAAAATAACCTAATTCTCAATATTCCTGCTATGAAACACCATATAAGATAAACATAAACATATTTTGATTTTGAAAAACTTTGTATTTGAGTGACAAAAAGATTAGGGAAAATGTAATTTTTTTATTACACCAAGGCAATAAATTATAACTTGAATATAAAATGTTTTTAGTTGAACAACAAGATAACACACTATCTTTTCTCTGTGTGCTATACAAAGGAATTTTTGCTGAGCAAAAGTTAATAAAAACTGAAGTCAAATAATATTTTTAAAAGAATTAGATTGAGCAAATTTCACCATTCATTTTAGTTGGCACTAAAGCAAGACACCTAGTTAATTTTTTTTCATTACTTAATAATGTAATTTTATCTACTGCATTGAGATACTCAACAAGCCTTAATTGAACATATCTTCATATTACACTTATGCATAGGTTGAATATACAGCTACTTAAATGATGTCATTTCAAGGACTCTTGTTCTAGGCATATGTTTCTAATGCTCTGACTAGACATTATATCCTTAAAACTTATTTCTTTGATGCCTGAAGTCTTAAAGACTTTTGGGACTCTAAAATCTTTCAACATACCAATTGTTAATTTTTTTTTTTTTTTTTGGAGGGGGCATTCATGTGGACTAGTGGAGGTTTTAATCAGTAAGGAAGAGGGGCTATTAACTGGATTTATAAAGGGGGTAGCAGGGTGATATGACCCAATTTGCACGTTTTTTTAATACTTTTATTTTCAGTTTGGGGTATATGTGCAGGTTTGTTACATAGGTAAACTTGTGTCATGGGGATTTGTTGTACAGATTATTTCATCACCTAGGTATGATACCTAGTACCCATTAGTTATTTTTCCTGATCCTCTCCCTCCTCCCACCCTCTACCCTCCGATAGTTCCTAGTGTGTGTTGTTCCCCTCTATGTGTCCCTGTGTTCCCATCATTTAGTTCCCATCATTTAGTTTCCATTTAGAGGTGAGAAGGCACGGTGTTTGGTTTCTGTTACTGCTAACATAGTTTGCTAAGAATAATAGCCTTCAGCTCCATCCATGTCACTGCATTTCTCTATTTACTAAAGAAATTAAGACTCAGACAAGGCCTATGTTACACCAACAGGTTAAACTTAGACTAAGTTCTGGGGCTTCTGGCTCCTGGTCCAGGGGCTTTTTTTTTTTTTTTGGCATATCTCTAGCAATTAACATAGTGATTATTTAATGTTGCTTCCTTATAGAGGAAATTGGTTGGAGTAGAGAAAACAGGTCAGAATATGGTTTTTCTAGTGGGTCTGCATCACAAGAGAAATTCTGAAATAAATTCTATGGAAACGCACAATGGATCATAGGGAGAAGTACATCTGTTCAGAAGATAATCACAAATGTAAGATAAATCTAAAAGTAGTGTCAATTTCAAATGTATTACTGGTCAAATAGAAAGAAAATTATGAGTGGCAAAGTGCAAATCTAGCATTAGATTAGGGATAATTTCAGAGCTAGCAATGACTTACTAGCAATGACCTACTTGCTGTCTCTCTCTAGTCTATTTTCAATGAGTATGAACCTATTGTAGTAAAGGTATTCTACGCATTAAATGTAGGAGTAGGAACAGCCAGATTGCACATGGTTGGCATATGAACATAAAAGAACAGATTTAAGATGGTTTAATGAAAGAGGTAGGCAAAGGGCACAAGATGATATCCAAGAAAACTTTCCTCCCTTTCAAAAATATCTATCTATTTATAAAATAAAATATCCTGAAAATCCTACATATATGCCAATTATTTTATACCTATGTAAATATCTTCCATGCACCTCTGCATTTCATTATATTAATAGAGTTATATGGGAAAATATACTCTGGTATATGATTATATTTGATTACTATTTGAACTATTGCATATTTTTTAAATATATATTCATCAGCAAGGAAAGTACACAGTAGTTGAATTTTCAGTAGATTGCCTGGTAACAACTGAATTCTTAGAGGAAAATCGATGCAAATTTTAGTGAAACGTGACTACCAACTAAGGGTTAAGCTACCTTATAGTGACATTGTAAAAGGACATTTAAATATGGTCTTTTTGAAGAGTCAGGTGGTGCAAAATTGCCAGAAAATTAAAATAAGGCTAACTCTTCCTTTAGTTTTTCCAGATATATGAATAGCTGCAAATCTCTGTTAAACAAAGTTGAGTTCATTTTACTTGATGAGTTCAATCTCACTACTAACTGATCAGGGAAAGTGCAGAGACATTGCCAATGACTGTGTATAATGTGTATCACTATTGAAAACATATTCCATGAAATTTTGCTAACATTGGGAATAAAATAAATCAGGAATAACTTATGTTACTTTTTTCTTGCTCTCTCTTTTTTACTCTTCAACAATTCAAAATAACAGCTCATCTTTCCAATGGTTAGAGATTTTGTCATTACTGTTTACCCTGAATGCAATTTAATAACTTCAACTTTCCAAAGAGCATATATTTTAACTATAATGGTATAATATTTATCAGTTTTCTAAGTGTGATATTCTTTGAGAATAATAAGAGGTTAAACTAATATCCTAATTTGTATATAGCAGTTACCTGTTATTGAGAAAAGTGATTACTAGTAATCTGATCCTGTGCCACATATCTTTATGTTTAGTGGAGAGTTCAATTTTCTTAACTTTCTCTTGTTAAGTTTTAGTATGATTTTTATCTTGTAAAACTGATGAGGTTGAAATTTTCATGCAAAAGACTAAAGTTGTAATTAATATTGCTTATATTTAATCTTTTCAGAATCTAGGATTATATTTTTCTGAGGTATAATTGATTTTTTTCTATTTGACCTTAAACTTTTTTTCATAAAGAAACAGCTACTGGCTTTATGTTTTATTAATTTCATTACTTGATTCATTAGTGCTTGATATTATCTTTATTTTTATTACCATTTAAGATTGTTTTATTGTTCTTTTCTGATATCCCTATTTAATACTTACTTCACCCATTTGAATGTCTTCAGTTTCATTTGGGAATACTTATGGCTATGAGTAGAGATATCAAAGTATTCTGAAGGCATTAAAATATATTATATAAATACAAATTCTTTTATTATATATCTCTTTCCTATATGTATTATATGCAATATGTATGTTTTTAATTGTATATACAAATGCTCATTTTCTTTTTCTTAAAACTTTCATCTTAAGTTCAAGGGTACATGTGCAGTTTTGTTACATAAATAAACTTGTGTTGTGGGAGCTTGTTGTATAGATTATGTAATCACCCAGGTATTAAGCCTAGTATCCATTAGTTGCTCTTTCTGACCCTCTCCCTCCTCTCCTTTCTCCCACCCTCCACCATCTGACAGGCCCCAGTGTGTGTTGTTCTCTACGTGTCCATGTGGTCTCATCGTTTATTTCCCACTAATATGCAGTATTTGGTTTTCTGTTCTTGTGTTAGTTTGCTAAGGATAATGACCTCCAGCTCCATTCATGTTCCTGCAAAGGACATGATCTCATTCGTTTTTATGGCTGCATAGTATTCCATAGTGTATATGTACCACATTTTCTTTATCCAGTCTATTATTAATGAACGTTTAGGTTGATTCCATGTTTTTGCTATTGTGAATAGTGTTGCAATGAACATTTGTGTGCATGTGTCTTTATGGTAGAATGTTTTATATTCCTCTGGTTATATACTCAGTAATGGGATTGCTGGGTCAAATGGCAGTTCTGCTTTTAGCTGTGTGAGGAATCGCCATATTGCTTTCCACAATGGTTGAATTAATTTACACTCCCACCAACAGCGTGTAAGCGTTCCCTTTTCGCTACAACCTCAACAGCATCTACAATTTTTCCACTTATTTATTAGAGCCATTCTGACTGGTGTGAGATGTTATCTCATTGTGGTTTTGATTTACATATCTCTAGTGATCAGTGATATTGAGCTTTTTTTCATATAATTGTTGGTAGCACAAACATTCATTTTCTACATAGTCTAATTTTATTCCTGTTTTTACTGCAAGAATTATTGGAGGCTATGTTAAAATTTCTAACTGATTGAACTTTGTCAATAATTTTAACAATTCTAATTTGTAATATTATAGTCTGAAAATTTGGGCAGTGCTATTGAATTTATTAGAGCATTTATATGTGTATTATGTTATGTTTATTTTTTACTGTTCTCTGGGCAATTGGAAAGGCTCTAGGTTCAGTCTTCATAGAAAATTTTATATACATTTATAAAATGTATTTGTATAATTCAGATAAACATAATTAGTAATATTTTATAAGAATTGTATTTTTCAGCTTTGTTAATTTTATAATTAACATTATTTAATTTTATCATTTTTGTCTACTTGAGCTATATAAATAATATACATTACCTTCCTGGATACAATTGCAAATCCATCAAATTCTACTTTTTTAAACTTTTTCTTTCATGATAATTGTAGTTTTACATTTATTACATGTTATATAGAGAGAACCTGTGTGCCTTTTACCCCATCCCTCTTAAAGGTAACATCTCGCAAGCCAGGATATTGACATTTACATAGTCAAGATACAGAACATTTCTATTCACACAAGTTGCCATTTTACTGTCACACCCACTTCCCTCCTATCATCACACCATTTTAACCCCTAGCAACTAACAATCTGTTTTCTGTATCTATCATTTTTCTCATAAGAATGTTATACAAATGGGACCACACAGTATGTAACATTTTGGAGCTGACTTTTCTCACTCAATATAATTCTTTATAGATGCATCCAGGTTATTGCATTGATAATTTGATTGAGTTTTGGGGGTTATCTTTTAACTATTGTTCTTTTCTGATATCATTATTTACTTCTCACTTCACACACCTGAATGTCTTCAGTTTCATTTGAGAATACTTATGGCTATGAGCAGAGATATCAAAGTATTCTGAAGGCATTAAAATATATCATATAAATATCAGTTCTTTTGTTATATATTTCCTTCCTACATGTATTATATGCAATATGTATGCTTTTAATAGTATATAAACAATTAAATCTGTTTTGTTCCGTTGAAGGAAATCTGAATTTTTTTCAGTTTTGAATTACTATTAGTAAATATAATACAAATATTTATGCATAGCTTTTGGGTGTAAACATTTGTTTTTATTTTTCTGAGATAAATGGCCAAGGGAATGATTATTGGGTAATATGGTAGTTGAATGTTTATTTTTCTGAGAAATAGTCCTACTGTTATACAGAGTGGCTCTACTGTTTTATATTCCCACCAGCAATCTAGTTTCTCCCTATCTTCACCCACATCTGATGTTTTTTTCCATTTTAGCCATTCTGATAGGTATTATGTTTTACTCACTTAAAGCTTAAAGAAACTATTCACACTTAAATCATTAATATAAATTTGGAATCTGAAGTCATAAACATAGAATCTCTAAGAAATATTTTAAAAAGAAAAATTTTTAAATTGCTGAGGTGTGGTCACATTCAATTTAGGGAAGAAGAAGAAGGGAGGAACCTGAAAAAGAAATGGAGAAATTACACAAAAATCAACAATTTGCAATGGAAGCAAATATAATAGAAAGTTGCAGACATGAGTGACTTTTTAATTAATTTTGTATAATGCAGACTGCTTTTTGGCAGTGAAATGTGGTTTTTACTTTGTGTTTCTTTCCTGGCTAATGATATTGAACACCTTTACCTGTATGTACTCCTTGTGTTAACTGTCATGTCTTTCGGCCATTTTCTACTTGATTTTTCTTTTTTATACTAGTAAGTTTTGACATATCTTTATATATGCTAGTTACTAATCTGATGTTGGATATATGGTTTGCAAATACTTTCTCCAAGTCTACAGCTTATCTTTTTGTTCACTTAAGTCTCTTGTAGAGCAAAATATTTTAATTTCAATGCACTTAATTTTTCCATTTTTTTATTATAGATAATTTTGGGGGTCAAGTTACAGAACTTTTCCCTCTGGCTAGATGATGATGATGATGACTATTTCCATTCTTTTTTCTAAAAATATTATAGTTTTACATTTTACAGTTGATGATCTATTTTGAGATAAATTTAAATAAGATATGAAGTTTAGGTTGAGGTTTATTTTTTTAAAGCAAAAAGTGTCCAATGGCTCCAGCATCAATAGCATACTTTTACGACCTACTTGCTCTAGATTATCACATATCATATTCATAATATCAGTTCCTCTGTTTATACACAATCTTGGCATTTATCTATATGTGTGACAGGTGTTTGAAACTCAAATTTTCAAACTTACATTAATTATTTTCCACTCCAAAATCAGACTTTTTCTATATTTCTTTTGAGATTTTTAGATCAACTGTCCTCCAAGCAAAGGGAATGACAATGTGGAATGTAGTCTATGTATTTTTTTCAACTGTCCCTCTACAAATCTTTTATGTGATATTTCCTATGGATTCTAACTCCAAAATAGCTCTTGAATCCATCTCCTTCTACTAATTTCTGCTTCCACTTTCATAATACATACGTTATCTCAATATCTGAATTTTTTTATATACTAGACTCATGCTAAGATACAAAGCTTCACCCTCCCCATCCAATCCTTTCCTATAAAGAGTAACCAAAGTGAGTTTTTAAGTATACCTTTTATTTTTTTATTTTTTTTAACCTTGACCTTTCCTTTCTCTCCAGTTTTATCTTTGGCTCTTTCTTAACCTTAACTCGCAGACTACATGTTTTAAGTTACTTGGTCCCTCTACGTACCTTGTGATTTTCTGCAGGTCTGTATGTTTGCAAACAGTATTTACTCTCCTATCTATCTAGAAATCACTCTTTTGGATTCAGTTCAACTGTATTTTTTTTTTTTAATCTAAATGTTTCTGGTCTTCACTCTCCCTCCTCTGTAATTAGAGGTGTCAGAAAGAATTTACCCTTTATTCCCTTTACCTTTTCTGCATTTTACATTCAACTGCTATGCCATTTATTACCCTAAATTGAGATTATGTGTATATATTTGTTTCTCCAATACTGTGGCTCTTTAAAATAAAAAAAACAAAGAGAGAGAGAGATACTATCTTTTTCGATCTTTGTATCCTCTGTCTCACACATGAGGAAAATAGTGTTAAATAAAAGTTTATTTTTACTTAAAATAAATTTTTCTCCTCATCCCCACTCATATCTGATGTCATTTTTAAATTTTTATTTAAAATAAACTTTTACTTAACACTTACATATTTATGTTTAACCTAATGGTAGGGACTTAAGATAATTATTTTTTATTTGTGCTGACACCAGCCACAGGGCTAGACCTTTCTGAAGTTATCTTTAGTGATCTGACTTGTTACTAAATAATTCCATTCATAAGCTTTCCATATTCATCACAGAGATTAAATATTAAAAATTTAAAAATTCATTATTCTGAGAATGTGCATTCTGGGTGTATAGAGATTTAAGTGCATCAACAAGTATATTGAATTGGCCATTAAATCTTGTCAGATTTATTCCAACCTACTTTAGATCAATTTCTTCCTCTCATTTCTATCTTTGGCATTTAGTTCAAGCCTATAGCACTTTGTGTAAATTATATGATAGTTCATAGATTATTCTCTCTACCTGTAGGTTCTCTCACTTCAGTTCTATTCTGTATTCAAAAACAAAGGAAATAATTAAGAAAGAAGCTACCAAAATTTTGTTCAAAAATCTTGAACAGTGTATATTTCTCCAAAATTTAGTATAAATTCTCAATTTCTTATTTATAATCCAAATATACCAGTAGTTGTGAAAAGAGGGGAAAAAAACATATATAAGTTTGGGACAAATTCATTTAAAAGTAATGCCTGATCTATACTGGATTTAGACTATTTAGCCATTTTGTTCCACTCAGAATGAATAGTTGTATGTTTTGTTGCAGATATAGTATCATATTTGGTCATAAGGTGTTGCCTCCAAGTTCACTTGCGTGCCATACATTTAATACACTTCATATGTACCATATTAACAGCAATCACAAAAATAAAACTAGAACAATAAAAGAAAAAGAGAAAGAGGAAAAGAAAGAAATGAAGACAAGAAAGAAAATAACAAGAAATAAAACAAAAGAAAAAAGTCACAAAGCGTTTTGAGTAAAATGTTACAGACATATGATACCTCAACAACTGTCTAGCATTCAGGACCCCCCACTTTCTGTCCATCCTCTGGCCCCATATACTATGTTTATTCTTCCCACAGTTAGCAAATGCAGAGTATCCCAGTTTACTTGTTTTATCTGAATTGGCGATTGTATGCTATATTTAAGTGGTTTAATTTCAAATTTGTATTAATAATTCTAATAGTTACACTTGCCATCGAAATTATTATCATTTTACAATTACTGGTATTTAAACACGACACTGACAATACTTGTGTATTATTTATCATTTGCCTAGCAAATCTTTGTACCTCCACTTAGCGCTATTTTATTTCCAGAAGTGTTGTCTCTCCTGTGTATTATTTTTTCAATGTGTCTCTATTGAATTCAACTGCAAGATTTTTCACTGCCTAATTAAAATACCATAGTGAAGTTTTACCTCTGATACTTTACCTTGGAAAAGTCATAACTTTTCAGTCAATATGTATATTCATATCACCCAGACATGATATCTGATTTGTTCACTTCACTAAAATTCTATTGGAATCAAGTGATATTAAATATGTGATGATACATTTTGAATTATACCTTTAAACTTTTCTAAAATTTGAAGGTATTATTATCATTAGTTGGTCTTATTCTCTTAAACTTTTAGAAGATTTCTAACACTCATGAATATTTAATTTTATTTTACTTAAAAGCAAGAAGCATAGTATTTTATGTCCCCAAAATTATAGCCCTAGAAACTAATAAAATATATTGTAAAAGGCATTACACAAGAGAGTATATAAGTATATGGTTAGTGGATAAATGAACAAGCCATCAATCAACAGCTTAATGTCTATGTTCACAATATAATTATCTAAACTGGGAATCAGCAAAATTTTCTGTAAAAGGGACAGATCATAAATGCAACAGATAACAAATATATTATTAGAATTTGCAGGCATGTAGTCCCTGTAACAACTACTAAATTCTGCTTTTGTAATGTGAAAGAATTTTAACACAATAGCTAAAGAAATGGTTATGCACGTGTTTTAATAAAACTTTATGGACACTGTAATTTCAATTTCATATGATTTTCATGTTCTGTTTTGTTTTGAGACTGAGTCTCACTCTGTCACCCAAGCTGGAGTATAGTGGCCCCAACTCGGCTCACTGAAACCTCTGCCTCCCAGGTTCAAGTGGTTCTGCCACCTCAGCCTCCCAAGTGTCTGGGATTACAGGCATGTGCCACCATGCCCAGCTAATTTTTGTATTTTAGTAGAGACAAGGTTTTGCCATATTGGGCAGGCTCGTTTCAAACTCCTGACCTCAAGTGATCTGGCCGCCTTGGCCTTTAAAAGTGCTAGGATTACAGGTGGGAGCTACTGTGCCTGGTCAATTTTCATGTTTTGCAAAATTCCATTTTCCTTTTGTCTTTCTTCATTCAAAAATTATGTTAGGTTATAAGTTACACAAAACAGCTGGTGGATTAAATGTGATCTATGAGCCACAATTTGTTGATCCCTGATCATTTAACAAATAACCTCTGACATTCATCAAATTGAAGTTTAATATATGAGCGAATCTAATTGTTGAATTGATCACATTTTCTATTGCTTGTTAAAAATGAATATAAAAATTATTTATTTATGAACATTATGAGACAATCAATGGCATATGGGCTATATGGAGAAGGAAACAGTATTACCAAGAGAAGTTTTTATTTGTGAAAAAAGATTGAGACAATCATTAGGATGGCATTATTTATAGATAATTTGGAGTATGGAATGTTTGAGATATTCTTTGGAGAAAATAAAAAGTTATAGCTCTACTTCTTGAAATTTTAGAGATGTAGCCAAATTTTGTTGCAGTTACTAGAATCCTTACATAAAGTTTTTCCCCTTAGCATGTACAGCCTGAAAAATGAAATGCTTTGAGAGATGTTTTCTATCAACAATATACAGTTTTCCTTTGTTATTTTCATTTTCCTTTCTTCTAATCTTTTTCTTCTATTTTCTAGCCCTCTCTAGCTTTAAGAAGGACACATATATTTTTGTTTATTTATATCCATTTTCTTCTTCCTCTGTAGTAATTACTACATCATGTAAAAGTTATCTTTTAGAATTAATACATAGAAAATGTATTATGTTTGTATACACCTTGGTAATTATTTAATCTATTATTTATCTTCATTAACTAATTAAACAAATAAACAAAATCTTGAACAGTCTGATAATATCTCAAATTAAATGTTGAGAATACATTTAAAATAATATAATACAGGATTTTTTTAATTTTTCATTTTAGGGATTTTTTTTTTTTTGGTTCTTCTATCTATCAGAAATGTAACAAAAAGGAGGTTAAACTCTGTTCATGCCTGAAAAAGAAAGAAACCATTTAAATCAACCAACTCTTCACATCAAATAACTAGAAGTTAATTGTTGGCAAAACACATCTTCTGATTATCATATTTCTCCAGTCTTCATATGCCTACCCAAGTGGCTGGGCACCAAATACATTCATATACCAAAGTTAGATTCTAATTAAATGGGACACAAACTCAAGGAACAAATTTCAGCAATTTCATAGCTAATTATAGCATCTCATGCAATACTATGTTTTACTTAGTCACAACAGTTAGACTTAAGAAACATAACATTGGTACAAACCATAATTCATTGTTTTGTTTTTAAATTTTGCTTAATAGAAAGAGAATATCAATTTTTTAAAATATATATTCTAGAGTTTATTTTAATAAATGAAGATCATCTTTTTTCCTAATGTTTTCATAGTTTATTCAAAAATTGTAAGACTGTATTACATTATAATTTAATATGTTGTTAGAGATAATGACATAATCAAAATCTTTTACCATTTTGAATTAGGGATATAATTTAAGTAATCATAGCAGGGAAGTCATCCAGAGATAATGGAAGTTTAGAACAGATCAGGAAAACAGGAAGAACAACTAAATGGGTAATACTAAAAGGGCAATAAGCCATAGTTGTAAAAAACAGTTTTATTTATCTATTTAATTAACTGCTAACTTTAAAGCTACATAACTGTTTAGCTGCTTTCTGTCCAGGAGAAAACAGATAAAAAATCTCCAGTCTTCTATAAGATCGACCTGATTGTTTATTAAACATCTTGTCAAATATGTTAAGATTTTCTACAATGACACTTGAATTAAAAAAAAAAAACTTTAAGTGTAGAAAAAAGTCACATGAAAAATATTTGTGGAATTGTGTCAAACTGAAACGGAATGTTAAATGAGTTCAACAACAAGGATTTATTCTTAATTTCTTATTTTATATTTATGATTTCCATTAAATATTTTTTAACTTGTAGAATGAAATAGCCATTGTCCAGGAATTTCTTGAAAAGTCACATTAAAACTAATCTGTGCAATTATGTCAAATTAAAATGGCATATTACATAAGGACAACAGTATTTTCTCTTTTTCCTTTACTTGTGTTCTCTATTAAATCTCAAAGAATGAAATTGCTATTGTCCTGGCAATTCTAGGCATCCTGAAGTTTGTTCCTATCAATTGGCCCTTTATACCTCTCACCAGAGGCCGGATGTTTGCAGTTGCTGGCAGTTGCTGTTTAAGACACTGTTAATGGCTAATAGACCGGCAGTGCACATTGAAAGAGTGAGGCTCAGAGCCTGGGAAAGGTCCCAGCACTGAATGCCCTCACTGCTGCAGGGTAATTAGTGTATTATGTACAAGATTAGAAAATCAGTACTAAAGATATTCTATCTGATCCACTTCTTGAGAGTCATCAGAAATTACAAATGATTACATATATCTTAAGAAAATTTAAATAATGTATAAATGGTTCCTCTCTCTTTATTAATCCAACTATATAATATTCTGCAACATTCAGTGTAATGCTCATTATTTCTATGAGCCTCTCCATTCTGGAATTTGAATATATGCAAAAATCCAAATTAAAAAATAAATCAGCTTAGAAAACTGTTGGAACAGCACAGCATAGTTTAGTTTATTTTCACAGAAAGAAAAAGGTTTTTTTTGTTAATTATACAGACAAACATAAAGATCATCATATTAAAGGAACCATTTATTGACAAACAGTAACTTCAAACATATTATTTAAACTAGGAATAGTAAAAGAAACCAACATTTGTCTTTGGACAAATTTGTTAAAATAGAATTAAAACAGAAAAATCTTTTAGTTCTTCCCTCAGGCAAAATTAAAATTACTATGTGAAGGGAGGTCAGAGAAAAATCTTATATTTGAAGGAGTGCTAATGAAATTCTTTAGTTATCTTTTTACTGTTATTGCCAAGAAATAAAAGCATGGATTGTTACAGATATTTATCTTTATTTCACTGCTGGAAGGAAAAATAAAGAATGTTTTCTGGAAAAAAGTAGCTCTGTTTAAATCATTAATGTAGTTTTAATGTTATTACATGCTGGTTACTCTATTTATTATAAAAACAATGTTGACCTCTAAAATTGAGTATTAAGTATACTAGTGGAAAACTTGATTAAAAAAAATAAAATTTCAAAATGTCATTGAAGACTGTTAGTTTCAAAGATAAAACATATACATTAACCATTTTAATAGAGAGATTATCTTGTCTACAACCGATTGTTCCACATGTATTATGGTTTACAGACTATAAACAACGTTAATTTCCCTGGTACTTGCATATGCAAATAGGAAGAAATATACATGTATCAAACTTTTACCTTTTCTCATGTTTAGTGAAACATTTCCTATAAAGCATTTATGTCTTTTAATAATAATAAACACATAGGTGTCACATGTTAAAGTGATAAAACTATGAAAAAGAGGAGAAACTCAAATAGTCAAATTGAACATTTCATCACACCTGTCTTAATAAGGTTGCTGGATTGATTGTTAGTAAAAAGATAAGGACTGATTCAAAATTATGAGGTTTATACAGTGGGCAAAAAACTCATTTGCCTTATACTACCTTTAGGGATGACTGAGTTTTCCTTTAATAGAATGTAACTTTTCAGTGGGAGGAAATCTAACTTTGATTATTTTATTGAAACCACTTCACACATTTATATTGAATTATTGATTCTCTACTAGATTCCAGAAATAAAGTCTACAAATCATCTCCAAAGTCCTTCCAGATTAAATAACTCTGCAAAGTTAAATGGTGACATAAATATGAAAAAAACAGAAGATAAATTAAACATAAAGATTCTACATCACAAGGAAAGCACACATTAAGCAAAAATGGATATTCATCAGCATCCCTATATTTTTAACACCATATAAAATATTTTAAATTTATAATAAAATTAAAATAGGTAAACAACTAAATTAGTTTTTATAATAGTAACAAAAACTGAATGAAGCAAAGACTGAATTTAAGTAATTGTGCTCTCTTGTATTATTTTTCTAATAGATTCCAATTGGCTGAGACTCAAATGAACACCATAATTACGAACTGTGCACCTGAAAACAAATTCACTGGACTATTTTTATTTAAAAACAAACAAGTTGAAATTGTTTTAAAAACCACTGGTCTAGTTTTATCATCATACTTATTACTAAAACACTTGTTCTACAGTCAAGATCAATTCTGAAGAGAAAAATTATTTTTCTAGGAAAAATACAAAATTTACTGATGTATGAAGAAATATAGGAACGTTATTTTTCAATTGTGTCCATTAAAAAAGAGCTACCTTTCACAAAATAATACATATTCATTCATTCTTTACATTAAGAAACAAATTGAATGCCTGTTTAGAAATGGACATAGGAGGCTGAGTGTGGTGGCTCACACCTGTAATCCCAGCATTTTGGGAGGCTGAGGCAGGTGGGTCACCTGTAGTCAGGAGTTTAAGACCAACCTGACCAATACGGTAAAACCCTGTTTTACTACAAATACAGAAATTAGTGAGGCATGGTGGTGCACACCTGTAATCCCAGCTAACTGGGAAGCTGAGGCAGGGAAATTGCTTGAACCTGGGAGGCGGAGTTTGTAGTGAGCTGAGATTACATCACTGCACTCCAGCCTGGGTGACAGAGCAAGACTTCATCTCAAAAATAAAAGAGATGGACATAGGAATTTTATGTTATTACATGAGTAAAAATGCATTTTTTCCACTTTTAAGGTAATTTTCAATGATTTGATCATTTATGATCATGTATATTCAAGAAAAAGTTATGAAACTTTTTTCAGCAACAGTTCTCACATTGAACTAATAATAATAAGGAGGTTTTTATAATGACTATATTTATTAGCTTACCTAATGCAGATATTAGAAAATGGACAAAGGTAGGGCTTTTCTTCAAAGAAATTGTTTTTTATATACATGTCAGCAGGAATGATGGTGATTGTAATCCACGGTCCCTTTGGTCCATGTGATAGCAGTGTAGAATATATCTGACTAGTGTTATTATTCCAATTTTCCAAGTTACCAAATGAAGGCTCATGGAAGGCGCATGATTTAACCAACTGAGTAAATGAAGGAACTTGAACCTGGGTTCTTTCACATCCAAGTAATATATTACTGAGTAGTTAGTAAATCTTATGTAGCAACAAATCCTAGGCCATATCAAAATAGCATTAGAAAATAACAATCTGAATTAAATACCTGAATACAATTAAAAGTAATCCACAGTAATGTAATAGAAAATTGCTCAGAAAAGGGAATAAAAAGGCTTCCATTGACTCCTCAACAGTGTATATACAGCTGGTGAAATAATCAGCAAAGCTAAAATATATGTCAAAAGAAATGTCTGAAACTGAAATAAAATGAGAGTAAAATAATGAAAAACGCATAGCCTGGTATGTAGGAACTCTGGAGGAATTTTTAAATGTGCAAAATATGTGTAATTGAGAGAAGAAGGAGGAGGAGGAGGAGAGGGAGGAAGAGGAGGAGGAGGAGAAGAAGAGGCAATAGGAGGAGGAGAAGGTGAAGAGGAAGAAAGAGAAAGAAAAAGAAAGGAAAGAAAGAAAGAAGAGAGGAAGGGAGGGAAGGAAGGAAGGGAAATAAAGAAAGAGGGAAAGAGGAAAAGAAAGAAAAGAAAAAGAAGAAAGAAAGGAAAGAAGAGATAGAATTGAAGAAATACGAAAATAATAACATCTAAGAACTTTGTAAAATTAATAACAGATGTTGATTCATATATCTGGGAGGCTGAGAGAATGCCAAATGGGACAAATATTGAAAAATCTGCACATAAGCATATCATATTCAAGGTGACAGAAATTAAGATTGAAAATCTTGAAAGATGGCAAGAACTAAATAAAGGAGGAAATGCATAAGGAGGAAAATCAATAAGAATTACAGAAAACTATTTGTCAGAAACAATGCAACCAAGAAAATAGGAAAATTTAAAGTATTGAAAAAAAAATCATCAATCTAGAATTATATACTCAGTGAAATTATTCTTCAAAATAAAGGAGAAACATGAAGTTTCTTAGACAAACAAAATGGATCTTGAGAAAATTAAATTCAGGTAAGCACTTCTGCCAAGATGGCTGAATAGGATCACCTCTGGAGCACAGTTCCCAGGGAGAACAACACAGAAGGCGAGTGATCTCCACATTTCCAACTGAGGTACCAGGTTCATCGCAATGGCAGTGGTTGAACAGTGGGTGTAGTCCAAGGAGGACAAACCAAGGCAGAGTGGGCTACTGCCTCACCTGGGAAGTGCAAAGGCTGGAGGACCCCCCACCCACCCATCCAAGGCCTTCAGGGACATTTTTGGCCACTCCAACACTCCGGTTTAGATACTGAGTTTCTCCAATGGTCTTTACAGCCCACAGACCAGGAGACTCCTGCCAGGCCACCAAGCACTGCAGATTTCTAGAACAGAAATGGGTGGTCATTTCAGCCAGTGCTGAGGGTTTACAGCACAAATCTGGGTGGCTGTTTTAGCTGCTGCCTGGAATGTCTGTGGGACAGAGCCACCCATTCCCCTGAAGAAAAGGGAGCAGAAAGCAGAGAGCCAAATGATCTGGCTCAGTGGGTTCCACCCCCACAAAGACCAGGAAGTTGAAACCCACTGGCTTAAGTTTCACAGCCAGCACAGCAGTTTGAGTTCAACCAGGGATGATCGAGCTTGTCTGGGGAAGGGCTTTTGCCATTACCAAGGAAGTCCACCATTCCCAAGGCAGTCCGCCATTACCGAGGCAGTTCTAACCTTACCTGTGTAAACAAAATCACAAGGAAGTTTACAAGACAGGTAGGCGGAGCCCGTGGCAGCTCAGCAACTCCTCTGCAGGCAGACTGTGACTAGGGTCCCTCCTTGCTGGGCAGGGCATCTCTGAATAAAGGCAGCAGCCCATCAGGGACTTATCAATAAAGCCCCACCTTCCTGGAACAGAGCACCTAGGAAAAGGGGTGGTTGTGAGTTCCCCTGCAGCAGACTTAAACATCCCTGCCCAGCAGCTCTGAAGGGAGCAACGGAGCTCCCAGCACAGCACTTGAGCTCTGATAAGGGACAGCCTGCCTCCTCAAGTGGCTCCTGAACCCCTGTATATCCAAAGAGGTACCTCATACAGGAGAGCTCTGGTTGACATCTGGTGGGTACTCTTCTGGGATGAAGCTACCAGAGAAAGGAACGGGCAGCAATCCTTGCTGTTCAGCAACCTTCACAGTTGATTCCCAGGCAAGCAGGATCTGGAGTGGACCTCCAGCAGTCCTGCAGCAGAGGGGCCTGACTGTTAGAAAGAAAACTAAAAAACAGAAATAAATAGCTTCAACACCAACAGAAACACCATCCGCTCAGAGACCCCATTGAAAGTCACCAACTTCAAAGACAAAAGGTAGATAAATCCAGGAAGATGGGAAGAAACCAACACATAAAGGATGAAATCACTAAAAACCAAAATGCCTCTTCTCCCAAAAGGGATCCCAAAGCATCACCAGCAAGGGAACAAAACTGGATGGAGAATGAGTTTGACGAATTGACAGAAGCAGGCTTCAGAAGGTGGGTAATAATAAACTTCTAATGCAATGGAAAGAAACTAAGAACCTTGGAAAAAGATTAGAAAAATGCTAACAAAAATAACCAGTTTAGAGAAGAACATAAATGACTTGATGGAGCTGAAAAACAGCATGAGAACTTCGTGAAGAGTACACAAGTTTAAATTGCCGAATTCATTAAGCAGAAGAAAGGATATCAGAGATTGAAGATCAACTCAATGAAATAAAATGAAAAGGCAAGATTAGAGAAAAAGAGTGAAAATAAATAAACAAAACCTCCAAGAAATACAGGATTATGTGAAAAGACCTAATCTATGTTTGATTGGTGTACCTGAATGTGACAGGGAAAATGAATCCAAGCTGGAAAACATTCTTCAGGATATTATCTAGGAGAACTTCCCAAACCTAGAAAGGCAGGCCAACATTCAAATGCAGGAAACACAGAGAACACCACAAAGATATTCCTTAAGAAGAGCAACCCCAAGGCACATAATGGTCAGATTCACCAGGGCTGAAACGAAGGAAAAAAATGCTAAGGGCCACCAGAGGGAAAGGTCAGGTTACTCACAAAGGGAAGCCCATCAGACTCACAGGAGATCTCTTGGCAGAAACTCTACAAGCCAGAAGAGAGTGGGGGCCAATATTCAACATCCTTAAAGAAAAGAACTATCAAATCATAATTTCATATCCAGCCAAACTAAGCTTCATAAGTGAAGGAGAAATAAAAACCTTTACAGACAAGCAATTGCTGAGAGATTCTGTCACCAACAGGCCTCCCTTGCAAGACCTCCTAAAGGAAACACTAAACATGGAAAGGAACAATCAGCACCATCCACTGCAAAAATGTACCAAATGGTAAAGACCATCTACACAATGAAAAAAACTGCATCAACTAACTGGCAAAACAACCAGCTAGTATAAAAATGGCAGGATCAAATCCACACATAATATTAACCTTAAATTTAAATGGGCTAAATGCCCCAATAAAAATACACAGACTGGCAAATTGGATAAAAAGTGAAGAACTATTGGTGTGCTGTATTAAGGAGACCCATCTCATATACGGAGACACATATAGATTCAAAATAAAGGGATTGAGGAAGATTTACCAAGAAAATGGAGAGCAAAAAAAAAAAAAAGCAGGGTTTCCAGTCCTAGTCTCCGATAAAAAGGACTTAAAACCAACAAAGGTCAAAAGAGACAAAGAAGGGCATTACATAATGGTAAATGGATCAATGCAACAAGAAGAGTTAACTATCCTAAATATATATGCACCCAATACAGGAGCACCCAGATACATAAAGCAAATTCTTAATGACCCAAAAAGAGACTTAGACTCCCACACAATAATAGTGGGAGACTTTAATATTCCATTATCAATATTAAACAGGTCAAAGAAACAGAAAATTAACAAGGATATTCAGGACTTGAACTCATCTAGACAAAGTGTGCCTAATAGACACCTACAGAACTCTCCACCCCAAAGTCACAGAATATGCATTCTTCTCAGCACCACAACATACTTACTCTAAAATTGACCACATAATTGGAAGGAAATCACTCTTCAGCAAACACAGAAGGATGGAGATCATAACAAACAGTCTCTCAGACCACAGTGCAATCAAATTAGAACTCAGGATTAAGAAACTGACTCAAAACTGCACAACTACATGGAAACTGAACAACCTGCTCCTGAATGACTACTGGATAAATAATGAAATGAAGGCAGAAATAAAGATGTTCTTCAAAACCAATGAGAATGAAGACACAACATACCAGAATCTCTGGGACACATTTAAAGCACTGTCTAGAGGGAAATTTATAGCACTAAATGCCCACATGAGAAGTGAGGAAACATCTAAAATTGACACCCTATCATGACAATTTAATAAACTAGAGGAGCAAGATCAAACAAATTCAAAAGCTAGCAGAAGAGAGGAAGTAACTAAGATCAGAGCAGAACTGAAGGAGATCGGGACACAAAAAACCCTTCAAAAAAAATCAATAAATCCAGGAGGTGGTTTTTTGAAAAGATCAACAAAATAGATAGAACACTAGCCAGGTCAATAAAAAAGAAAAGAGAGAAGAATCAAACAGATGCAATAAAAAAGATAAAGGGGATAGTACCACCAATTCCATAGAAATACAAACTACCATCAGAAATTACTACAAACACCTCTATGCACACAAATAAGTAAATCTAGAAGAAATGGATAAATTCCTGGACACTTACACCCTCCCAAGACTAAACCAGGAAGAAGTTGAATCCCTGAATAGAGCAATAACAAGGGCTGAAGTTGAGGAAGCAATTAATAGCCTACCAGCCAAAAAAAGTCCAGGTCCAGACAGGTTCACAGCTGAATTCTACCAGACATACAAAGAGGAGCTGATACCATTCCTTCTGAAACTATTCCAAACAATACAAAAAGAGGGAATCCTCCCTAACTCATTTTATGAGACCAGCATCATCCTGATACCAAAACAGGCAGAGACACACCTAAAAAAAATTACAAGCCAATATCCAGGATAAACATCGATGCAAAAATCTTCAATAAAATACTGGAAAACCAAATGCAACAGCACATCAAAACGTTTATCTATCACAAGCAAGTAGGCTTCATCTGGGGGATGCAAGGCTGGTTCAACATATGCAAATTTATAAACGTAATCCATCACAAAAACAGAACCAAAAGCAAAATCCACATAATTATCTCAATAGATGCAGAGAAGGCCTTTGAAAAAACTCAACAGCGCTTTATGCTAAAATCTCTCAATAAACTGTGTATCAGTGGAACCTATCTCAAAATAATAAAAGCTATTTAGACAAACTCACAGCCATTATCATACTGAATGGACAAAAATAGGAAGCATTGAAAACTAGCACTAGACAAGGGTGCTCTCTCTCACCATTCCTATTCAACATAGTATTGGAGGTTTTAGCCAGAGCAATCAGGCAAGAGAAAGAAATAAAGGGTATTCAATTAGGAAAAGAGGAAGTCAAATTGTCTCTATTTGCAGACAACATGATTGTATATTTAGAAGACCCCATTGTCTCAGCCCAAAATCTCCTTAAGCTGATAAGCCACTTCAGCAAAGTCTCAGGATATAAAATCAATGTGCAGAAATCACAAGCATTCCTATACACCAATAACAGACAGAGTGCCAAATCACAAGCAAACTCTGATTTACAATTGCTACAAAGAGAATAAAATATCTAGGAATACAACTAAAAAAGGATGTGAAGGACCTCTTCAAGGAGAACTACAAACCACTGCTCAAGGAAACAAGAGAGGACACAGACAGATGGAAAAACATTCCATGCTCATGGATAGGAAGAATCAATGTAATGAAAATGGCCATACTGCCCAAAGTAATTTATAAATTCAATGATATCCTCATCAAGCTACCATTGACCTTCTTCACAGAACTGGAAAAAAGCCACCTTATACTTCATATGGAACCAAAAAAGAGCCCACATAGCCAAGTCAATCCTAAGCAAAAAGAACAAAGCTGGAGACATCATGCTACCTGACTTCAAACTATACTACAAGGTTACGGGAATGGTACTGGTACCAAAACGGCTAATGGAACAGAACAGAGGCCTCGGAAGTGATGCCATACTTCTACAACCATCTGATCTTTGACAAACCTGACAAAAACAAGCAATGGGGAAAGGATTCCCTGTTTAATAAATGGTGTTGGGAAATCTGGCTAGCCATGTGCAGAAAGCAGAAACTGGACCCCTTCCTTACACCTTATATGAAAATTAATTCCAAATGGATTAAAGATTTAAACATACGACCTAACACCATAAAAACCCTAGAAAAAAACCTAGGCAATACCATTCAGGACATAGCATAGGCAAGAACTTTATGACTAAAACACCAAAAACAAAGGCAACAAAAGCCAAAATAGACAAATGGGATCTAATTAAACTTCAGCACTTCTGCACAGCAAAAGAAACAATCATTAGAGTGAACCACCAACCAAGACAATGGGAAAAAAATTTTGCAAGCTACCTATGTGACAAAGGGCTAATATCCAAAATCTACAAAGAACTAAAAGAAATTAAAAAAAAAAAAACAACCCATCAAAAAGTGGGTGAAGGATATGAACAGACACTTTTCAAAAGAAGACATCTATGCGGCCAACAAACATATGAAAAAATGCTCATCATCACTGGTCATTAGAGAAATGCAAATCATAACCACATTGAGATTCCATCTCATGCCAGTTAGAATGACGATCATTAAAAAATCTGGAGACAACAGATGCTGGAGAGGATGTGGAGAAATAGGAACATTTTTACACTGTTGGTGAGACTGTAAATTAATTCAACCATTATGGAAGAGAGTGTGGTGATTCCTCAAGGATCTAGAAATAGAAATACCATTTGATCCAGCAATCCCATTATTGGGTATATATCCAAAGGATTATACATTGTTGTATTGTAAAGAAACATGCACATGTATGTTAACTGCAGCATTGTTTACACTAGCACAGACTTGGAACCAACCCAAATGCCTATCAGTTATAGATTGGATCAAGAAAATGTGGCAAGTATATACCATGGAATATTATGCAGCCATAAAAAAGGATGAGTTCATGTCCTTTGCAGGGACATGGATGAATATGGAAACCATCATTGGAGGCAGCAAACCATCATGGCATATGTATACCTATGTAATAAACCTGCAGTATCTGCACATGTACCTCAGAACTTAAAGTATAATCTAAAAAATAAAATTAAGTGAAATTAAAGTAAAATAAAAGTTTTCCTACTCTTGATTGATCTCAAAGATAACATTAGTAAGAATATTAGTATTATTATGGAATTTAATGATCTATTGTTAGGTGCATACATGTTTAAGGTTATTATATCTCCTTGAATAAGTAGCTTCTTGATTGTAATGTAATGTTTTTTATCTTTTATAATTCTTATTATTCAAAAGTTAGCTTTGTCTAAAGTTAAAATTGCCTTTATTTGTTTATTTTTTCTGACATGTTTCCTTTCCTTATGTATATATGTGTTTCTGGCCTATATCATTTTCTGTCTTCCTAAGAAGCTCTTTCAATATTTGTTGCAGTATTGCTAGAAATTAATTATGTCAAGATACATTTTGTTTGTCTAAGAAACTTATTTTTCCTTCATTTTGAAGAAATAATTAGTCAAAATAATAATTGCAAATATGCACTGTGTAATTTTAAATGTGGAAAAGTGAGATGAATAACAGAAATGTTACATAAAATAAGAGAGGAGAATTGGGAATAGTCTGTTTTAAAATAACTGCACCACCCATGAAGCAGTATACTGTTATTTAAAAGTAAACTTGGATTGGTTTCAAATACATGTCAGCTCTAGTGCAACTACTACAAAAATATTTTAGATATATAATTAATATGCTGAGGAGAAAGTGATATCATATAGCGTGACAAAAAATGGAAAGCAGTGGTAAAACAGAGGAAGAAAACAAAAGATACAAAGGATAAGTGAAAAGAATATAAAAAGTTACAGACATGACAGGTGTTATAGCAACTATATCAATAACTAATTAATTATGAATGATCTATACACACCAGTTAAAGACAGAGAATGAGAGAGTGAACACAAATAATACACAAGTATATAAATTCTGAAAACAAGTGACTTTAAAGGAACAGGAGGAAACTTTTTGAGCAGATGAGTAGGTTCATGGCATAACAGAAAAATTATAGTTTGATAATTTTATGAATGTATATTTATCCCCAAACAAATTAAGTTGTATACATTACATAATACTTTTTCATATGTCAATTATACTGTAATAAAGCAATTGAAAAATAAGTTTAAAAATAAATATTAAAAAGCCATTTATATATAAGCACAGACAGATTAAATGTGAATGGATAGTAAAACACATACTATGCTAATATCAATAAAAATATCTGGCATATATACATTGATTTTAGACAAAGATAACATTTGAATAAAAAAAAAATCAGTGATAGGCTTGGTGTAGTGGCTCATGCCTGTAATCCCAGCACTTTGGGAGGTTGAGGCTGGGAGATCATGAGGTCAGGAGATCGAGACCATCCTCATCCCATTCTCTCCTGGCATGTAAGTTTTCTGCTTTGGAATCCACTCTTAGTCTGATGAGGGTTTCTTTATAGGAAATTAGACTTCTTACTTGCTGTTTTTAGAATTTTCTTTCTGTCTTTCACTTTAGATGGTTTGACTATAATATGTCTTGAAGATGACCATTTTACATTTTATCATTTTAGGGATTTCTGAGGCTCTTCTATATGGATGTCTAAATCTCTTGCTAAACTCGAAAAGTTTTCATCTATTCCTTCACTAAATAGGTTTTCTTGCCCTTTTGTTACATCTTAGCCTTCTGGAATACAGATAATTCAAGTATTTGGCTGTTTTGTACTTTCCCATGTGTCTCATTCATATTATAATTTGTTTTTCTGATTTCTTTGTATTGTTTTCAAAATTCCTTTATATCTTACTGAGCTTCATGAGTATTGACATTTTGATTTCTATTTTTTAGAATTTTATTAATTTCTTTTTGTTTCAGTCTGTGGCTAAAGAATTATAGCGTTCCTTTGGAGATGTCATATTTTCAGGGATGCAAAAGTGATTTTCAAATCAGTAAATTAACAGAATGAAAAAAAAACTACATAATCATTTCAATAGAGGCATAGAAAAGCATTTGATAAAATTCAACATATCTTCATGATAAAACTCTCAATAAGCTGTGCATATAAAGGCCATATTTGACAAACCTATAGCTAACATTATACTGATAGAAGAAAAGTTGAAAGCTTTTCCTCTAGAACTGGAACTTAAAAAGGATACCCACTTCCGCAATTGTTATTCAATAAAGTACCAGGAATCCTTGCCGAAACAATCAGACAAGAGAAATAAATAAAAGGCCTCCGAATTGAAAAAGAGAATGTCAAATTGTCCCTCTCTGCAGACAACATTATCATATATTTAGAAAAACCAAATGACAAACAAAAATCATAACTGATGAATAAATTTAGGATACAACATCAATGTGCAAAAATTGGTGACATTTGTATACAATAGTAATAAAATAGCCAAAAAGGAAATCAAACAAGCAATTACATTTAAAATAGCTACAAAAAGTACTTATGAATATATTTTACCAAGGAGGTGAAAGATCTCTATGAGAAAAACTATAAAACACTGATGAAAGAAATCAGAGAGGACACCAACAAATGAGAAAACATTCCATGTTCATGAATTGGAAGAATTAATATTGTTAATCATATTGCCCAGAGCAATCTACAGAACCAAACAATGTTTATAAAACTGTCATTGCCATTTTTCACAGAAACAGAAAAAACAATTCTAAAACTTACATAAAACCAAAAAGAGCCAGAGCAGCCAAAGCAATCGTGAGTAAAATGAACAAACCTGGAACCATCACCTTCCTGGCTTCAAAATGTATTAGAAAGCTATAGTAAACAAAACAGCATAGTATTGGCATAAAAACAGGCACATAGGCTAATGGAACAGAATAGAGAACTCAGAAATAAATCTACATATTTGCAGGCAACCGATCTTTGACAAAGCTGCTAGGAACACACATTGGGAAAAGGACAGTTTCTTCAATGCTGGTGCTGTGAAAACTGAATAACCGTATGTAGAAAAAAGGAACCCGACCCTATTTCTCACCATATACAGAAATCAACGCACGAGATGTAGGGGTTCAGTAAGGGCAGTGGGAAAAATTATGAGAGAAAAATTACAGAGAAAAGGATGCAAACTTTTTGGAAGACCGAAAGGTTTTTTACTCAGGATTCCTCTAAGTAAAAGGCAATTCGAAGCAGTATTGCCATTATCTATGGACCTGCAAATAGCACTCTCTGATTACACAGGTCATATAGATTATATCCTTTCTGCTGACAAGCTCCTTCAGTTCTTATCTCATACTTCTGTGGTTTTGCCTATAAAAATAGTTCATTCCCCCATATATAATGCTTTACACTGTTTACTGAGGGATCTGATAAAACGGAAAAGCAGCTATTTGGTGAAGACCACATAATTCCCTCACTCAATCTGGATTGACTAGCACTCTGAGAGCCGAGATCAGAGCTCTGATATTGGCCTTGGAAACTTATTCCACTCAGCCCATCAATATTGTTAGTGACTCTGCTTACTCTGTTTATTTATTACAGAACCATAAGACAGTCCTAATTAAATCTACAGCCATACCACCTTGAATGCACCCAATCTCATCTGATCTTGGAAGCTAAGCAGGGTTGGGCCTGGTTAGTACTTGGATGGGAGAAAACTGGGAATACCAGGTGCTGTAGGCTTGTGCAAAAACTTTCTGGCTTTCCAAGAAGGTTTGTGTCCTTTTCTCTATAATTTTTCTTTTGTAATTTATCCCAACACCCTGACCGAACCCCTACAAAGATGGATTAAAGACTTAGATTTAAGAGCTGAAACTATAAAATGCCTAGAAGAAAACTAGAGAAAATCACTTCAGGACACTAGTCTAGGCAAATATTTAATGGCCAAGAACTCAAAACACAGAAAACAGAAACAAAAATAGACAAATGAGACTATATTAAACTGTAAAACTTTTGCACAGTCAAAAAAAAAATGAACAGCATAAAGTCATAACCTCTTTAAAGGGAGAAATTATTTGTAAACCATTCATCTGACATGGGACTACTATCCGGATATATATAAAAAAATTCAAACAACTCAACAGTAAAAAAAAAAAAAAAAAAACCAAAATATTTTATTAAAAATAGGCAAAGGACGTGAATAGACATTTGTCAGAAGACATATAAATGGTCAACAGGTATATGAAAAAAATTCAACATCACTAATTATCAGGAAAATGCAAATTAAAACCACAAAGAAATATCACCTTATTTCAGTTGGAATGGCTAGTACTAAAAAGACAAAAAGTAACAGATATTGGTAAGGATGTAGAGAAAAGTAAATGCTTGCATGCTGTTGGTGGGAATACAAATTAGTACAGCCACTGTGGAAATCTGTATGGAGATTTCTCAAAAAAATTACAGATAGAACTACCATACAATTCAGCAATCCAACTTCTGGGTATTTATCCAAAGGAAACGAAATGAATATATTAAAGGGAAACATCACTCCCATGCTTATCGTAGCACTATTAGCAGTAGCAAAGATAAGGAGTTAACTTGTGTCTATCGACAGACAAATGGATAAAGAAAATGTGGTACATATATACAGCAAAATACTATGCAACCATAAAAACTTAGGAAATCATGTTGTTTGCAGCAGTATGGATAGAACTGGAGCTACTAGGTGAAATAACTCAGGCACAGAAAGACAAATATAGCATGTTCTCATTTAAACATGGGTGTTTGAAAAGTTGACCACATTGAGGTAGGGTGTGAAATGACAGATACAAGAAATAGGAAGGGCATATATTGGGTGTAGAAGGGATGAAGACAGGATGGTTAAAGTATAGATAGAAAGAATAAGTTCTAATGTTTCACAGCAGAGTCAGGTGACTATAGTTACCAACAATGTATTATTCTTCCTTTTTTTTCAAAATAGCTAGAAGAGAGGACCTGAAATGTACTCAACACATAGAAATTATAAATACTCAGGTGATAGATTCCCTGAATACCCTGACATGATCATTACACATTCTAGGCACATAACAGAATTTTACATGAAGCCCGTAAATATATACCATTATGTCAGCACAAATTACAGACATTAAAAATACACTTCAGTTGGTGAAAATACAACTTTAAAAAATGTGTGAACTATAAAGACAACAGTCATGAGAAGAAAATTTATAGCATTAAATGCATATATTAGAAAAGGAGAAAGGTATAAAATAATTAATCTAAACTTATACATAGTGGGCCAGGCACAGTGACTCACACTTGTAATGGTAGCAATTTGGGAGGCCAAGGCAGTAGGATCACTTGAGCCCAAAAGTTTGAGAACAGCTGAGCAACATAGTAAAGTCCCATCTCTGAAAGAAAAAAAGAATAGCCAGGTTTGGTTGCACATGCTTATAATCCTGGCTACTTTGGGGGACTGAGGTAGGACAATCCTTTCAGCCCAGCAGGTGGAGGCTACAGTGAGGCCAGTTTGCACCACTGTACTCCAGCCTGGATGAGAGTGAGACCTTATCTCAAAATAAATAAATAAATATGTATATAGAGTGAACTAGAGGAGAAAGAATAATACAAGTCTAGAGTAAGCAGAAAAACAAATTAGAGCAGAAATCAATAAAATTGAAAACATGAAGAACAAGGGATGATATCAATAAAACAAAAAACTGGTTCTTGAAATGATTAATTAAATTGGTAAGTTTCTGGCTAGGCTAACAAAAAAATAGAGCAGATACATATTACTAAACAAAAATAAAAAGTGGTTATCAATGCTGATTCTAGGAACATTAAAGGAAAATAAAGCAATAACTTTATGCCTCCATATTTGATAACTTATTTGTAATAGACTAATTACTTGAAAGACAAACCACCAAAACTGACAAAAACATAAATTAATTATACAAACAGGTCTATATCAATTAAATAAATTAAAATGTAATTAGTAACTAATAACCTTCTAAAAATGAAACAGAAGGCTCAGATTATTTCATTGGTGGATTCTATCAAACATTTAAGGAAGAAATTATACCAATTATTTACAATTTCCTCCACAAAATTACAGGACAGGGAATACCTCCTAATTCATTTTTTGAAGCCTGCATTACCCTTATTGAAACACACACATGCATAGAATGCTACAAGAAAGGAAAACCACAAACCAATATCTCTAATGATAGATGCAAAATCCTCAACAATACATTAGCTAATTGAATCCAACACTGTATAAAAGGAATTATATACTACAGGAAAATGGTATTTATTCCAGACATGAAAAGCAATTCAATACCAGAAATTCCATTAATGTAATCCTCCACATCAATAGACTAAAGAACAAAAATCTCATGACTATATCAATAGATGTAGCAAAAACATTCAACATAATCCAACCCTGATTAATAATTTTGTTAAATCTCAGCAAACAAAATACAGGGGAACTTCAACTTGATAAAGAACATTTGCAAAAACCCTGTAGTTATCATCTTCATTTTTAACGGTGTGAAACTAGCTACATTCCTCCTAAGATTAGGAAAAAGTCAGGAATGTCCCCTCTCATAACTCCCATTCAACATCATACAGAAAGTTTTAGTTAATGCAATAAGACAGAACAAGGAAATAAAATGTATACAGCTTGAGAATGAAGAAATAAATCTGTCTTCATAGAAGACATGATTGTCTATGTAGTAAATATCAAAGAATCAATAAAAATTCTCTTGGTACTAATAAGTGATCATAGCAAAGTCACATGGTACAGGGGTAATATATATAAGTTTATTGCTTTCATATATACCAGTAATGAATGATAATTTGAAATCAAGATAATTTGAAATTAAGGACATTTACAATAGTAGCCCAAAATGAAATTAATCCATAGGTATAAATTTAACAAAATACGTAGAAGTTCTACATATTAAAAACTTCAAAGCTCTAATAAAAGAAATTAAAGATCAAGGTAAATAGATTGTGAATAGTGGGATCCAGCTTTCCTAGACTTACAGTGGCAATTCAATAGTAAGGCAAGGAGAGAATGCTAAAATTATCTAAATGGTAATATATTAGAGTTGGAGACATAACAAAAACTCATGTTTAGGTCAATATATCTATAGGGGATATATCATATAGAAATATTTATACATATATGTGCATACATATGGGTTAGTTATTCTGTAAGTTCAGAAAGTGATATGGTTTGGATCTCTGTCCCCATCCAAATCTCATGTTGAATTATATTCCCCAATGTAGAAGGTAGGGCCTAGTGGGAGGTGATTGAATTATAAGGGTGGATTTCTCATGAATGGTTTAATACCATCTCCCTTGGTACAATATATTGAGTGAGTTCTCATAAGATCTGGTTGTTTAAAAGTGTGTAGCACCGCCTTGCTTGGTGTCTCTTCCTCCTGTTCCAGCCATGTAAAATATGCCTGCCTCCCCTTCACATTCTGCTATGATTGAAAGTTTCCTGAGGCCTCCATAGTAACCATTATGCTTCCTGTACAGACTGTGGAAATGTGAGCAAATTAAACATCTTTTCTTTATAAATTACCCGGTCTCAGGTAATTCTTTATAGCAATGCAAGTACAGATTATTACAGAACGCATAAGGGAATGTTACCCCAATAGCAAAAAGCATACCTAGCACCCAATTCTTGCTCTCCAACACTATTCTCCAGTAGAAGGATCCTGAGTTTTTTGGAGAAATAACTGATCCTAGAACTGACAAAGGAATGATACAAGATATGCTTGGAGCATCTTATAATGCCAGGAAGAAAGTCAGGGATTAAAAAAACAAGGAAAAATTAATAAATAAAAACAGCAGCAACAACAGCAAAGCTCACTACTTCTCCAATGATGAGTGCATGTCAAAGGGACATAGGAGCACAAAATACCTACTCAAGACTCTCATTTTCATCAAAAACCAGGAAAGTCTGAAATTTCCCAATTCAAACAAAATAAAGCAGTATTAAACTATAATCCAGGGTATAAAATAAACATGAGTTTATATAGATATCAATAAATTATTGAATGAATAAACAAATGGCAGTTATATGGTCTGGCCCTGTGTCCCAACCCAAATCTCATCTCAAATTGTAATCCCAGTGTGTTGAGGGAGGGATCTGATGGGAGGTGATTGGATTACGGGGTAGGTTTCCCCCATGTTGTTTTGTGATCAAGATCTGATGGTTTTAAAAATGGCAGTTTCCCTTGTGCTCTCTCTCTCTCTCTCTTTCTCTCTCTCTCTTGCCACCACGTAAGACATGATGCCTTGCTTCCCCTTCTCCTTCGGCCATGATTGTAAGTTTCCTGAGGCCTCCCCAACCATGCAGAACTGTGAGTCAACTAAACCTCCTTTCTTTTCAAATTACCCAGTCCCAGGTAGTATCTTTATAGCAGTGCGAAAACAGACTAACACAGGTAGAGTACAGATAAATCTCCCTTGGAAAATAAATCTTAATAATGTAGTTACTCTGCCCTCAAGGAGTAAATCTTCACTGATTAAGGGTGAGCTGTAAATGGTGACTTTTTTTCAAGAATTTCAATTTAGAAAAAAGGGAATAGAAAGAATAACCTTACTGTGGAGAAACTCAGCAAACACAATCTCAGCCAGGTCATCAAAGTCAATATTAACTATTGATAAGCTATGTTAATATGAAGCACCCTTCGTATATTTTGATAACAATGGTAATTCTGTGATTTTACTCCCCCAAATCCATACACCAGTCTGATAATGAAAGAAACATCAGACAAATTTCAATTAAGAAATATTCTACAAAATACCTACTCAAAACTCTCATGTTCATCAAAAACCAGGAAAGTCTGAGAAACTGACATAGCCAAGAGAAGCCTAAGGAGATATGAAAATTAGATATCTTGGATGATATCTCAGATCATAAATAGACATTAGATGTAAACTGTAGAAATCTGAATAAATGGCGGACTTTGACTGATAATAATGAGTCAATATTGGTTCATTAATTGTGGCAAATTTACCATACAAATGTATATTATTAACATGAGATACTTGTTGTAAGCTATATGGAAACTTTCTATATTGGGGGTCCCCAACCCCCAGGCCTCAGACTGGTAGCGGTCCTGTTAGGAACTGGCTGCATAGCTAGCGGTGAGCAGCAGTGAGACTGCATTACTGCCTGAGCTCCGCTGCCTTTTAGATTAGCAGCAGCGTTAGATTCTCAGAGGAGTACAAACCCTATTGTGAACTGCACATGCAAGGGATCTGGGTTGTGTACTCCTTATGAGAATCTAAGGCCTGATGATCTGAGGGGGAACAGTTTCATTCCCAAACCACCCCACCACCTCTCCTACCTGCCCCCATCTCCATCCCCAGTCTCTGGAAAAAACTATCTTCCATGAAACTGGTCCCTGGTGCCAAAAAGGTTGGGGACCATGCTCTATAGGGTCTTCTCAATTTTTCTTTAAATCTAAAATTGTTCTGAAAAATAGAACCTAAGTAATAAAATATACTCAACAATTAACATGATGCAAATATATTCTTTAAAAGTATTTTGTTCTTCAAAGAAAATTAAACTTAAAAAATGCATATAGGAGACATGATTCTTCTGACTGTGAAAGAAAAACAGGGATATCTAATGTCATATCAGGATTAAACAACAAATATTGAAAAGTATTAAAAGGAAAATACCTGTCATACTACAGCACTTAGGGACAATGTGGGCACTAAGTTTGTTTTTATATAATTTTACACAGCTGTCTCTGAGCAAAGTGTTCTGGGCAAGTTTCAAAACTTTTCAAACTGTTTATAAACTGAACCAACAAAGTTGCCCAAGTCCATTCACAACTGATTCCTCAGTCCTTTTTCACAATTGAAGAACAGCTCTTTCACAAATGTAGTTCATCTTCCATTGCCTGTAAAAGGTGACGTCAGCTGCTTAGGGGCATCTAAACAGCCAGATTCCAGGGTGTCTAGTAAATTCATCTTGGACATTCCAACATTAAATGAACAATATAGAAAAGAGAAAATTCAATTCAATTCAAAGGCATTTGCAAAAAGTGATTTTTTTCTGTTATTATTTAATCACTTTATTTTGTGAAGATAATCTCTCATATTTACTCAAGATACAAAAAGTTCTTGATAAGAATATGTAACAGATATAAGAGGATCACTGGATTTCTTTTTGGTTCCTTCTATTTCAGATTTGGAAATAAGATATAAGTCTTGTTTCAATCATGATTACAGTTTACCTGCCTAGTGCCTCTACCTGATTCCAATGGACCATAATTTTAAAGGGAAATTTTATGTGTGATTGTATGTTTTTCAGCAAGTGTCTATTTTGATGGTAGGATGTCACATATATAGTGGTGGTTATGACCTAGAAGAAAGGTGAAGAAGTTTCCTCACCAGTTAGAAAAAGAACAACGCAACTCCTCATCAAATTTTCTCTGTGGTACATTATTCATCAGGGGAGCGGGGACATCCCACAGCCAAACCTTGATGAGGTACTTTCTACCTTATCTAAGCCCACTGTTTGCTTCTATTCCTTCAAGAAAGCTGTTGATATTGTAGTGATTTTAAAAAACACACGCTAAATGTACATATAACCAAACTCCAATATTGAAGTATCTATAGTAGATACCATAGTATATATAACTGCAAGTATATATTTATATGCTGTAATGTATGCTACATATTGTTATATATTAATAAATGTTATATAACTACATATAATTTACTAAAATACCTATAATTTCCTATAAAATACCTATAATTTCCTATAAAATACCTATAATTTCTGAAGGATTTCTATATCTACTACACTCTTGATAAACTTTTATTTAAAAAAAGGAACATAATTCAAGAAGGAGTGTTAAAAGAAAAAATAAACTTTTATTTTTTTCAAAATATATCACATTTTATGTTTTGAAATCAGCATTTGTTCTGACCGTATAATTCACATTCATAATACTGAATAACATATAGAATATAAAACTAGTAATACAGAAATGACTAAAACCAAGATTCACGCAAAAATGAAAAGAAAGTAAAATAATTTTAAATTGGTATAAGCATATATTTTCCCATGAGAGATTAAGGGTTAGAATAATGCTGCCCCTGTGGAATTATTGCTTCAATAGTGTTTGGCCTTGGACAAATTATAAAATTACTATTAGCTCTATTCTTCCTCAGTAAATTAGAGGTACACACTCTTTAAAATATTTTAAAATTTAAATTTAAAAAACTTCTAGTAAAGAGTTCCATCAAAGGGTGGAAAAGTCTAGTTTATGCTTAAGTTTATTTTTATTCTATCCAATTACTAGCAATGGAAGAGTATGCTACTTTTTGTACAAACCTAGTATTTTAAAGGCCTAACTTCCACAACATGAAAGCTTGCTATATAATAAAATTGTACTTATTAGTAAAATGTTATTTTCTAACTTCTCTCATTTTCTGTTAGACTTATTTTCCCCATATAGGTTTCTGAAACTGGGACTTGCTCTGTCACTCAGGCTGGAGTGCAGTAGCACAATCATGGCTCACTGTCCCCTTGACTTCCCAGGCTCTGGTGATCCTCCTACTTCAGTCTCCTGAGTAGGTAGGAACACACCTCCTGTGGTTGCCACCACACCCTGCTAATTTTTTAATTTTTTTGTAGATACAGGGTTTTATCATGTTGCCCAGTGCCTGGGTATTTGCCTGGCTTATTCACATTTATTTACTTATTTGTCCTAGATTTGACCCTTGACATGTTTCTGACACTCACCTCCAAGAATAAGAAGCCTAATCCTAAATACTGTTCATATTTCATGTATGTATTGATGTGCTGGTCAGTGTTAATTTTAACAAAGAGAAAAATATATAGTCTTGCATTAACATAATATTTAGTGACATAAGATTCATAAGTCTTTAATAAAATTTTTCTGGATAAACCCATAAAAATTGAAAAAGTTTGCCAAAAATTTTAATCTACTTTATTGCTTCTCTTCAGACTCATCTATTTTCAGTTATTATAGAATTTTATTTCTAACCTCTTTATGCAAAAAAAGGCTCAAAAATATCCCTGATTTTTAGTCTTTGTCAATTTTCTGTGATATAAATATTCCTACCATAGCTGATTTCAAATTACCAACTTGAAATCGTTGAAAGCACAGTTGAGAAGAGATACACACAACTGACTTCTCGCAAGTCAGTGGAACCATCTCCAGACCACAACTAATCCATAACCAATCTCTTGACCTTTTTGAGTGGCTATGTACTCACCTTCTCGGGGGCTTTGACCCCATGATGTGCTGTAGTTGGCTCATCCAGGCTCACAAGAACTGATTTTTAAGCATTGATAAATTATATAAGACAGTTACTAAATGGTCAGTAGCTTGAAGTCAGCTATTATTGGTGTAATGACATTACAGAAACTGGCAAATGCTACAAATCAGTGCTTTGTTTCAGATTATCTGTTTACCAATGCAGCACCATTCTGACCTCTGTTGGATTTCCTTCCTCACTTGGAATTGTCTGCTTATTAGTTTTTACTAAATTATTCAGGAAGAAATGAAGAAAGAGAGTGACAGAGGGAGGAAGTGAAGAAGGAAGAACAGCCATATATATTTTTAAATGGTTTTTATGGGAGCAGTCAAACTAAGTATGTGAAGTTTTATTTTTCATATTGTATCTAACATAAATCATCCCTCCCTTAAGCAGGTTGCTCTTAAATTATATCATCTGAAGTATTCCAACTTTTATACATGTAATATTTTCTTAAGTTCTTGCAGAAATAGAGATTCTTTTTTATTTTAACAATATGTTTGGTCATTTCAATTTTAAGGTAAGCCAAGGTTGCCATATTTTTTGTGCAGAGGATATTGAAATTTATGTAGACAGATTTATAAATATTTTCCTTTTTTGAAAATGTTTCTTGTATATAATTCATAGCTTTACATATAAGATATAGTAACTTTTTTTTGGATTTTGTTTTCATATCACTTTGACCTTCTTCATGTGTGCATGTGTGCATGTGTGTGTGTGCCTGTGTGTATGAGCTGACTTGTTTTTCCAGGAACATTAGTAGAATAAAAATAACACTAATAATCATAGTTGCTATGCATTAAGTATGTCAAACTTGTCAATAAACAATTTTCTTAAAAAGCCCTAGTGTAGCTACTTACAGTATGCAAATTTACTTAGTTTGTACAATTTGGAATTTGACATTTAGCATAAAAACTAACATTTAAAAGCAGCTATTTATAATTTCTACCCTCTCTGCTATTCTTTTTCATTAATTTTAAATATCATCTGTACAATTTTCTAAAGTCTTGCATATGCAAGAATTTAGTTAGTAGGTTTATCTTCTGTTGTGTTGATCTACTCCTGAACTACTGAAATAGTATTTTAATTTTTAAAGCAATTTGACAGTTTTATACTTTTAGTGGAGCTGGTACCCACTCATTAATATAATTTTTCAGAAAAATTGAATTCTCTTATTTATTTACTTTTTTACATGCAATTCAAAATTACCTTAGTATTTAAGAAATTGTATTGTAAATTTTAGCTGTTTTTGCATTTTGCTTCTAGTTACCTTTCTAACATTGTTTTTTATTTGTATATCTGTATTCCACTACATGCATAATTTTGTTACTTTTTTCCTTAGATTTAAGCACACTCAGAACTATTTCTCATTGAAATATCAATTTTAATTACCAAAAAGTAATTTTTCACATCTTGCAATATTTGCATAATTAACCATAATTATTTCTCTACTTATTGGAAGTTTTTTATTTTTTGCTATAAAGTAAGTGATGCTATATTAAGAAGTTCTTTGTAATAAGTTTCTATTCTTCAGATTATATCTTAGATTTTTCTGAGTGAGTTTTTGGATTTTGATGTTTTTAATGTATAGACACATTATCTTTTAAAACATAAATTATTTATAGTTCTACTAGCAATATTAGCAATGTGAGAGAAAATAAGATTCTTGTAGCACACATACAGTGGCATAATATTATTTTGGGCTACATTCTGATTAAATATTATATTCAAATCCCAGGGAACCATTCATTTTTAAAGAGAAATAAGGAATAAGCCATTACTAAAGATAAAATGAACCCATAAAAATTCATAATTACCCAAGAAAAACTGGAAAAAGAGGGAAAACAAAGAACAGATAAAACAGACAAAAAACAGCAAGCAACATAGTGAAGTCTAATCCAAACATATAAATAATCACATTAAATTAACATATTAATTTTAAGTAGCAAAATCATGGAGAAAATTTATCATTAATTTCCTTCCAAATAACTTTTCTGTCAAAAGCTTAACTCTAATATATCCTTATGAAAAATAGTCTACATGAAGGAAACATTATATAAAAATTCAATTGAGATTTCTAGAGGCATACATAAAAAGTAACTATTCTTTTGTTGCTTGATTCATTTGATTTTGGAGTCATCTGCTGTTTGTTTTGAGTTTTAACCATTCCGAATTTTTAATCTAATTTATGTAAAGCCATCTTGTTTTATATTATTTCTATTAAATTTGTAAATCAGCTAAAGTCCTCCTGAAATTCAATTTGTAACTACTCAGATTCAATAGTTTATAGTAAAAATATACGATTTGATCATTCAAATGTACTCTGCCCCACATGCTTACTACTGAGACAGTAAATTGACGGCCTAATGCATACTGCATGCTATATTTAGCTTTTCTTTAAAATTTTGAATATTTCTTTTATTGCCTGTAAGCTATATTTGTTTTTGAATTAAATATATGAGGATTTTGAATAAAATTATATTTAAATGAAACAGTCACTCAATTCTTAATGCTGAGAAAATATTCTATGCTGACTCCTGTTGAAAAACCTGAATGATCTGAACTATTGTCTTAGACATAAAATATTTATTTATTTTTTTATTTGTTTTTGAGATGGAGTCTCACTCTGTTGCCCAAGCTGGAGTGCAGCGGCACCATCTTGGCTCACTGCAACTTCTGCCTCCTGGGTTCAAGTGATTCTCCTGCCTCAGCCTTCTGAGTAGCTGGGACTTCAGGTACACACCTCTGTGCCTGGCTAATTTTTGTATTTTCAGTAGAGACAGGGTTTCACCATGTTGGCCAGGCTGGTCTTGAACTTCTAACCTCAGGTGATCCTCCCGCCTTGGCCTCTAACAGGTCTGTCATTACAAGCATGAGCCACCATGCCCAGCAGACATAAAATAAAATAGTAAAACTTGAATTAAATGATAATGAACAGCTGATTAAAGATCAAAGGCTTACAAGCACAACAAATCATTAAGTTACCTTTAATAAATTTAACCATTAGCATAGTCATAGTTACCAAGAATATGTCTATCAAAGAATGTAACTTTATCAAAAAATAATTGATCTGATCTCATACAGCTAATCCAATTTGATCATTAGAAGGGCTGTTTTGAGCAGATGCGAAAGAACTAAAAGTTGTAGATTCAGAAAGTTTAAAGTAATTTTTCATGATTTTTGAACTTTTAAAAAGCTCTCGGGTAGATTTCAACCAACACTGCAGTATCTAAATTCTCCAGTTCTCTAGCTAACAGAAAACCAATTATTTAAAGATATCACCAGGAGAAGAAAAAAAAAAACTATTTCTGACTCCATTATAGAATAGTTAGTTGCTACTATGTAATTTGAAGTAACATTAAAACATTACTAATTGCTCTTTCTTCTTTAACAAAAAACCTATCACAATTGGCTGCTTGCAGAAAATACTTCCACATCCTTAAGTTAAAAACCGTGTATCAAAGCAACTTTGGGAAAATGTAATGCTTTCCAATAGAACAAGTAACTCCGTCCTCAGAGCATCAATAGTCCTTATTTTATCATGGGTATTTTATTCATTAATAGACTAGAATTCAGTTGTGTATATTCATGCATATGAACTCAATGATTTTCCTCTAAATATCTAAAAACGTAAATAAATAAATAAATAAATAAATAATACTATTCTTTACTGAGATCATCCATATATTTAGAATATTCTAAAAAAAAGTGATTACTGGCCAGGAGCGGTGGCTCACGTCTGTAATCCCAGCACTTTGGGAGACCTAGGCAGACAGATAACAAGGTCAGGAGATCGAGACCATCCTGGCCAACTTGGTGAAACCCCATCTCTACTAAAAATACAAAAATTAGCTGGGTGTGGTGGTGCGTGCCTGTAATCTCAGCTAGTCAGGAGGCTGAGGCAGGAGAATCACTTGAACACGGGAGGTGATGGAGATTGCAGTGAGCCAAGATCGTACCGCTGCACTCCACTCCAGCCTGGTGACAGAGTGAGACTCCGTCTCAAAAAAAAAAAAAAAAAAAAAAAAAGAGAGAAAAGAAAAAGTGATTATGTTTCTTTCTTTTTAAAAAAAATTGTATAAATTTAAGGAGTCAAAGTATAATTGTGTTACATGGATATATCGGATGTTGGAGAAATCCAGGCTTTTACTGTAACCATCACCTGAATAATACACATACTCATTAAGTAACTTCTAGTCCCTCACCCCGCCATCCTTGAGTATTCAGTGTCTATTAATCCACACTCTATGCCCATGTGTATACATTGTTCAGCATCCATTTATAGGTGAGAACCTGCAGCATTGGACTTTCTGTTTCTGAATTATTCCATTTAAGATAATAGCTTCCAGCTCTGTCCACATTGTTGCATGGACTCACAGATAAGCAGGAAGAAGGGATGATTCACGTTTTGGGCAGGACAGAGTAGGACAACATGAAACTTCATCACACTACTCAAAAGGATGCCTAATTTAAAACTTATGAATTGTTTATTTGCGGAATTTTTCATTTAATAATTTTCAGATCACAGTTGATTTCAGGTACCTGAAACCACACAAAGAGAAACCACAGACAAGAAACTGCTAGATGTAAATTTTTAAATTGATTAACTTCAGTCTAACTACTTCTAATAAAATTGACAATTACTCCATTTATGAGTTTGGCATAAAATGTTTGTAGACAGAACACATATTAAAATTCACAAATTAATATAAATGTTTCCCCAAGAAGCCAGAAACAAAGACTATGGGTGTTTTTTATGTTATACTTTGGTTTGTGGTCCAATGTTTAGTAGCAAGTGCTCTGGAGTCCAGCTGCTTGTGTCTGGTACTACACTAGGCGTGAGTGATTTTAGGAAATTACTGAATCGTTCTTAGCTTCAGTTTTCTTAAGCAGAAAATAAGTGACTGTCTTTTTATATTAATAATCAAATTTCAAAATGCATGCAAAGTGCTTATAAGAGTATGTGATATGTGATCAATACATGCCATTGATTATTATTTTAAAAAACTCTGACATTGGGTAGAGGCAGAGTGCAGCACAGGTTCTCATGTTACTAGAGCTCCAGAGGCAGCTGTGATGTGATGTACATCCTGCTGCACTTGGAGGCTGGAGGATTTTTTGGGGATTTTGGTTTTGTACATATTATGTCATCTTCACTACTTTTTGCCTCAGTTCACTACTCCCTAATATGTGGAAAATTTTACACACACAGAATACCATATAAAAGATTGAATGATTTCATTCAAGGAGGAATTTAATATCTGATACAATAGGCATTCAATATGTGGAAGAATGAAAGAGTGGAGGGTTATGGTATGGTCTTTATATTTATCTCACAAGAATATTGGTGAATAGGTCAGGAAGCAATGGTTATGTGCATTCATGGATTCTCATTTGTGTCTTCTACACACATTAATCTCTTCTGAGGTATATTCTGACCTATTTCTATTATTCACACTAGACTTTGTCAAGCTTAGAATCACTAGTGCCAGTACAATAGTCATGAATAAGTTTTCATGACTTTATCAGAAATTACTCTAAACATAGTTATTTAAATGCATAATTTTCCTAAAAATATGCTTCAAACCCTAAGCTATTTATAGAAGCTGTCTCATAAATCTGTTGATATCTGTGGACATCAACAAGATGAACATACTGTTTCTGACTTCCACCAAATTCCCTGTTGCAGAATGACTACAAATAAGGGTTAACATATTCTGTGGCAGAAGTGGGAATTTTATAATCCTCAGTAGCTTTAGGCTAGGAACAAAAAACATTTTCCTTATATATGAAATATTAATTTGTCAATATTAACTTTCTACTTATGTGTGAAATATTAACCATCATACTTTTAATTTTTTTTAATTGTCACCTTATAGACATTCAGCATCATTTGCATTGTCTGGAAGAGAATCAGCATTGTTAGTGCAGGCATAAAAATGAAAAAGACAATCTTTTATGTTTCACAAGTATGCTCTTTAGGATCAAAAGGAAAACCCTGAAGAAAAGCTAAGGATAGTGGCTAAACCCAAAACAAGAGATTAAAGAATAGGAGCAGAAAAATCACCCAGATCTGCTACTTGGGGAGAAAAGATGAAACCTTTCCTGATGAGAAGAGAAGCTATGACCTTAGAAACAGTAAATAGTATGGGCCGTAAAATTAAAGAGCTGGCCATTAGAGGGTCCCAGAAAGAAGACTGGGGTCAGCTTTAGGAACTGTTGAGCATCTTCTCCACCCAGCCAAGACAAGAAAGTCCAATGGAAGCTGGCCAAGGTTTGCAGTCCATCTCTCACCCATCTAGTGTTGAAGAACCTCAGTTCTCCATTATTCTTTCTTGTAGTTTTCCAGCTGGAGCCACTCTTATATACTTGAATTACCTAACAAAAGGAGAACTTTCTTTTTCTCCAGTATTCTGCTGATTCCCATCCAAGTACCTTACATGAACTACCCACGTTTTTAGTGACTACCCTTACTCTAGTTCAGAATGAAAGATGGGGGAATGACATGAATTGTCCCTCTAGTAGTCTAAATGAGGATGATGGGAAGACCAGCACTGTCCCTTGGCTAGGACAGTGGCAAAATCCATTCATGTTTCAAATGTGTCTGTAAGATTTTCCCTTTCATTACTCAGGCCTGGCCTCAAAAACTATGTCTAGAGTAAAGTAAAAAAGTACTCATGCATTGCTCTTTCCTAGTGTTGCTAGACAAAATTATATGTACTTATGTGAAAGAGATTAAAGATAGATAAAGAAAGATAAAGCAAATATGTATATTTTAAGATGAATGTCCATAATTATGACATATTTAAGCAAATTGCTAATTAATACACAGTGGATGTGACCTTAGTTAAATCTCTTAACTAATTTGAGACTGATTCCTTATTTTATAATGGTTGAAGTTGTGAGGTTTGCAGGAAGAGACATAAGTTACAAGATCCTTTACTGTATAAAATTCTCCATCTATGATTCAGAAGGACAGTTTTTATGGAATCTTATGAAATTTTAAATTAGATTTTCATCATATCAATTTGAGAAACCAAAGTGTACATAACTGATTTATTTCTTATAAATTTTACAAAGTATAAGACTTGAATAGCAGTTTGAAAATACATAAAACAATAAAAGCCTATTTTGTCTTTTAATAACTTTATATAAAAATATTGCTTGTAGGAACAACACATTGCAATATATGTGATTATAGCTGCTTTAAATGAACAGTATGAAGTATATCCTGTGCAATAGTTCTTGAGTTAGTAAAAAAAATTACAGTGGAATATTTAGTCTGCCCATATGTCCTGAGCTGTTCATTTCCTGTTACTTTGCTGGAGGCAGAAGCCAAAGACTTTCCGTTTTCCTGCCTTTATCATACATCTGTTGGTTATTGCTATTTAAGCTGACTTGGTTCTTGATGACCACAAGGTGACTTACAATAGCTGTTTTTCCAAATGGCATTAGCAGTAACATGTGTTTTTAAATGCATTCAATGTTGTTTGGAGACTTTTCAAATAACTTGAGAGCAATCAAATGTAGACTGCACACATGTTGCTGTAAGTTAATGTAAATTTCGTTTTGAGGAAAAGGTCATAGTTGGCCACAATCTATAAATTGATTTTATTTCTTAAAAGTTATATTTCCTCACTGCATTTGAATTTGGATGCAATTTATTTCACTCTATATACTCTCCAGCATGGCACTTAAATGTTTATATCAATAATGCAACATATCAAGCATTCATCAGAGAACCTTCAACAGACAATGTCCAATATTACCTGAATGACTTATTTCCATATATTCACTTGCTAAGTGTACCTATTTACAATGTATAATAATTAGAACTCAGTGTTATATTCAGAATAAAATTAACTTATATCCCATTCACCTTTCAGTTATATCATACTAAGGAAACTTTGATTTGTTAAAAGGGAACAATATTTGGAGATTTTTTTCAGCATGGCAAGTTCATTCAGAATATAGTTAATGTAACCCTTTCTTATGATCAAAATGTTAAGTGCACTTTATTTAGTGTGCATGTGTATTTTTATCTCTATTATTTGATCATTTTGCCATTAATTATAAACTGTGCATTAATATCTGCCCTTAGGGCTGTAGTTTCTTTTCAGGACACATTACCCCTCCAGCCATTTGAAGAAATAAGGGATTTATCCAAAGGCACAAGAATCTGACTTTAGATCAAGTGTCCATAAATGACTACCAAGCCGTCAAAGAAGCTACTACCTTTTCTGTAATGGAGCACTAGACAGGGAATTGGGAAGCTACCTTTTTAGCTACCAGCCCCCAAATCACACAGCTACTGCCACAGCTGGGAATCCCATAAGAGCAAAAAATAACCATGACCCGCTGCAGCAGCAGCTATTGTTACCAACTGCAGACCATGCCATACCTTTTTGTCACCAGCTTCAGCTCTACCTCTTATCACACACAAAGCTAGTGACTTTATACTGGACTTCTGCTAATACTGCCAGAAAAAAAAATTAAGTATCTCTAGGAGAGTATTCACTAGTCAAAATTTTACCAGCAGCAAATGCGTGGCCTCTGCCTCACTTCTGCTTGCAAAAATTGAGCAAGTTCATCTAGGTTAGCTAAATATGCAGCACATCCAGAATTTAAAGAATAACTGAGAAATATGATTTTAACTTTTCAGCCTTTGCTGGCAAGAACATCTTGGAAGGTGTATTGAAGGGAAATAGAAAGACAATCCCCTGTATTTAGCATGTAGTCTTATATGCAAAAAAAACACTATGACTCAATTCTCTCCATTTAATCTATAAGAAAACTGAAATAAAAGGAGTTGAAATAATTTGCATACAACCAAACTTTTGTAATTTGCACTACATTCTCAGATTTTATCTCTATCTGACTTTCTCTTTTTAAAATAACTTTTTTCCTTCTCTATTATAAATAGATAACTTTCAATAAACTGCAGGTAATAACTGAGGCACTTTCTTATCTGGATTTACTAACCAGCTTATAATGATTAGGACAATTTTCATCAGTCTTTTATCTTTTTATTTAGTCTGTTTAAAAAAACAGAGTATATTTATTAAATTAGTTAGTAATAAATTTCTTTTTTTCCTATTCTAAATCTAGATGTTAAATATTTTATAGTTATATATATGAAACAAAAAAATTGATTTTACTTTGAAACTCTATTTTTTCCTTGTAAAATAAGGGTAAAAAATAAGCAACATGTTCATAATGGTAGAAATCAAATAAAAGATCTGTGAACTTGAAAACATTAAGTTTCATTAAAAAATAAGAAGGGTCCATTATGGTATTTTAAGAGATTGTAATTTCATCAATTACACTCTCAGAAAAATAACATTTTCTATACTATCGTGTCTGGTGAAAATTAACAAAGGAAAACATTTTGTTTGCTTTATATAACTTCATCTTTGTTCCTGATATTTATTTATAATAAGGTAAGGGTGTTGAGAAAAAGAAAATTCACTAAGTTTGGCTACAGGTATCATAATCCTCAGTATCCTTTAAAGTCTCTCCTCAAATTGCTCAACAGTAAAAACAACCAAGATTTAGTATGATTATAGATCCTATTAGCATTTACATCTCTTAATGCCTCTTCTTCCCTTTGCACTAGTCAGCTGCTTTTATCTGGACTAGTCCAACTCCTACTTTAAAACTAATGGTATGAACTGGCCATGGCCTTTTTGGCTTTTTTTTTTTTTTACTGGCATTTCAAAACTCAAAATATAATCAGGGCTGTCTTATTTATTTTCACCTTATGGAAATTCAGTAGACCAATTTTAAAAAGGAAAGGAAAAAAGTGAAAGTATATCAGAATAAAATAAACCTACAAATACTTAGTTCCATTAATTAGTATGAGATATAATTTCATCATCTAATTGATTGATATTGAGTACTTTTCCTAACTGGAGATAGTAACACACATCATAATGTCCTGGCACATCTTAAAATGATTCTTACAGGCTTTATAATATTCACTATGAGAATACTTTTCTTAAATATTATAGATCTTTTAGCCCTGTTTGCTTTAACCTTTTCTTTCAGTTTCTGTGAAAAGAAATCTGTTTGTTTTCCCAGAGGAACAATTTGAAGTACTAAGAAGTAAATATAATATGGACAAATAAACTCTCAACCAGCAAGATTAAAATAATAATTTTCAGAGTACACATGTGTCACTGGGGGAACAAATATTGAATAAGATCTCTGTGTTAGATCTTTGATATTTCTTGGTCACTAATTTTTCATTCTGTCCCATCTAAACAGCAGATGGATTTCCTTTTGTATAATCCTCACCTCCATGTGTATGGGATGGTAAATTTTTCCACTATAGATGCCAAAGAACCAGATAGATATTTTCTTCACTTACAACAGAGTCAGAAGTCAATCAGATAACTAGGGTCAGTCAATTAAATGCTCTCTTGGGTCTTTGAATGTTAAGCAATTCACATACTAAATAACGCTTAAATTTCTTTTCATTAGGTTGGAGCCCTAACAAGCTTGTTTCTGCTATGACAAAATTTTGGTGGGTTTTGTTTTTAACTTTTATTTTAGGTTTGAGGGTATGTGTGGTTTTGTTACATAGGTAAACTTATGTCATGGGGATTTTTTGTACAGATTATTTCACCACCCATGAATTAAGTCCCGTACCCAATAGTTAACTTTTTTGCTCTTCCCTCCTACCACCCTCCACCCTCAAATACACCCCAGTGTCTGTGCTTCCTTCTTTGGGTTCATAAGTTCTCATCATTTAGCTCCCATTTGTGAGTGAAAACATGCAGTATTCGGTTTTCTGTTGCTGCATTAGTTTGCGAACAATAATGGCCTCCAGCTCATCCATGTTACTGCAAAAAACATACCTCATTCTTTTTTATGGTTGCATAGTATTCCACAGTGTATATGTACCATATTTTCTTTATCTGATCTGTCACTGATGAGCATTTAGGTTGATTTCATGTATTTGCAATCGTGTGAATAGTGTTGCATTGAACATTCATGTGCATGTGTCTTTATGGTAGAATGATTTTTATCAGCATATATATCTAGTAATGGGATTGCTGGGTCATATGGTAGTTCTGCTTTTAGCTCTTTGAGCAATCACCATACTTCTTTCCACCAAGGTTGAACTAATTTACATTCTCACTAACATTGTATAACTGTTCCTTCTCTTCACAAACTCATCAGCATCTATTATTTTTTGACTTTTTAATAATAGACACTCTGATTAGGGTTAAATAGTATCCTGTTGTTGTTTTGATTTGAATTTCTCTGATGATCAGTGATACTGACCTTTTTATATGCTTTTAAGCCACATGTATGTCTTTTTCCTTTTTTTTTTTTGTTTCTTTGTTTTTGTTTTTGTTTTTGAGATAGAGTCTTGCTCTGTTACCAGACTGGAAAGCAATGGTGTGATCTTGACTAACTGCAACCTCTGCCTCCTGGGTTCAAGCAATTCTTCTGCCTCAGCCTCCTGAGTAGCTGGGACTACAGGTATGCACCACCACATCCAGCTAATGTTTGTATTTTAGTAGAGATGGGGTTTCATCATTTTGGCCAAGATGGTCTTGATCTCTTAACATTGTGATCTGCCTGTCTCAGCCTCTCAAAGTGCTGGGATTACAGGCATGAGCCATCATGCCCAACCATGTATGTCTTTCTTTGAGAAATATCTATCTGTTCATATCCTTTGCCTACATTTTAATGACGTTGTTTTCTTTTCCTCCTGTAAATTTAAGTTCTTTGTAGATGCTGGATATTAGACCTTTGTCAGATGAATAGTTCGCAAAATTGTCTCCTCTTCTGCAGGTTATCTGTTTTTCCTGTTGATAGTTTCTTTGGCTGTGCAGAAGCTCCTAAGTTTAATTAGATCAGATTTACAATTTCTGCTTTTGGTATCTTTGTCATAAAATCTTTGCCTGTTCCTATGTACAGGATGGCATTGCCTAGGTTGTCTTTCAGAGTTTTTATAGTTATGAGTTTTACATTTCAGTTTTTAATCTATTTTTTGCTGATTTTTGTTTATGGTGTAAGGAAGTGGTCCAGCTTCAGTCTTCTGCACATGGCTAAGCAGTTATCCTGGCACCATTTATTGAATAGGGACTCTTCCTCATTGCTTGTTTTTGTCAACTTTGTCAAAGATTGAATGCCCATAAGTTTGAAGCCACGTTTCTGGGCCATCAGTTCTGTTCCATTGGTCTATATGCCTGTTTCCATATTAGTACCATGCTGTTCTGATTACTGTTGCCCTGTAATATAGTTTGAAGTCAGGTAACATGATGCCTCTAGCTTTGTTCTTTTTGCTTAGGAGTGCCTTGGGTATTCAGACTCTTTTTTGGTTCCATATGCATTTTCAAATAGTTTTTTTCCTAGTTCTGTGAATAATGTCATTAACAGTTTGATGGTAATAGCATTGAATCTGTAAAATGCTTTGGGCAGTATGGCCATTTTAATGATACTGATTCTTCCTATCCATGAGCATGGGATGTTTTTCGATTTGTGTGTTTCTTCTATGATTTCTTTGAGCAGTGTTTTGTAATTCTCATTGTAGAGATGTTTCCTCTCCCTGGTTAGCTGTATTCCTAGGTATTTTATTTTTGTGGCAACTGTGAATGGGATTGCCTTTCTGATTTGGCTTTTGGCTTGGCTGTTGCTGATGTATAGGAATGCCAGTGATTTTTGTACATTGATTTTGTATCCTGAAACCTTGCTGAGGTTGTTTATCAGCTGATGGAGGTTTTGGACCAAGACTATGCAGTTTTCTATTTATATATAGAATGATGTTATCTGCAAACAAGGATATTTTGACTTCCTTTCTTCCTATTTGCCCTTTATTTTTTTCTCTTTCCTAATTGCTCTGGCTAGAACATACAATACAATGTTGTGTAGGAATGGTGAGGGGGGCATCATTGTCTTCTTTGGGTTTCAAAAGGAATACTTCCAACTTTCACCCATTTAGTATGATGTTAGCTATGGGTTTGTATGACAGGATTTTTTGAACTTCCTATCGTTCTCTTCACTTAGCTTTTGTTCTTACTCCTGGTTTTATGGTCATTGATTAAATTTTTTAGAACTCTACTATCTTCCCTTTTTCCCCAAAATGTTAGCCAAAGCCAGCTCTTGCAACCAAATAACCTTAAATGAATCAGAATTGAGGGTAAAAGAATTGATATAGGCAACACATTCTCAGGAAAATATGCCATATTTGCAATTAGCTATTCACATGTAAGTAAAACAATGTTTTCTTGTTTCATTTATTTTCTAAAATGAAGACTAATAGAACAAAGCACAACTGTGAAAAAATTGAATATTCAGAATCAAAGGAACAAAAGATAAAGTAGCAACTTATAGTAGGCAGTGGTGAATAACTTGAAGTTGAGAAAGATAAGTCCCTAAGGGCACAGATAAGAAGTCAGTAAACATGCTGAAATGGTCTCTTAAGCTTTATAGTATGAAGCTGAGATTTATGAAAACAAAAGGAAATGTGATTACTATCAACTGGTTTGTCATACTATAATATTAAATCTACAGCCTATAAAATTACTACCTTGATTGAGAAAGATAACTGAAATGAGGATATACTTTAAAATTCAAAAGAGTATCAGTGACACAATTTTTAATCATTTAGAAGTACATACCAGAAAACATCTGCAAATGAGAGAGGTGGAGAGTATTATAAGAGATGACTGGAGGGCAAATTTTGCATAACTTGTGAGCAAATATTTTGACTTTGACTCTGAATGAGATGGTTTTGAGGAGACAAATCACACTACTGATTCACTCTTTAATATGATTCCTTTTGATGCTCTGTTGCAATACATGGAAGTAGGGACAGACTGAAAGTAGGGAGACCCGTTAGGAGAACTCATGAAAGATGCAATAGTGGTGTGAATTAATTTAATAGCAATAAAAATAGTCAAAAATGATTATGTTATAATATATTTTAGAGACAAAATCAGTTGCTGTTGAATTGATACATATAAGTTTTGAGTAAAAGAGAGTGATCCCAAGGTTTTGGGCCTGGGAGTCAACCTGAACAGAAGTCTGTAGCTAGAAATAAGAAATTATGCTAGATTAGCAGCTTCTGCTGGTGAGTAAGTGGTACTTTAAGGTTCCATGCTGAGCTTGTTAATTTTGTAGTACTCCAGACAATCACATGACCATGACAAATAGGCAGAAGTTTCAAGATGCAGATATAAATACAGGAGTTATTAGTGTATAGATCATGTAATACTAATAACAAAACACTCCAGGACTAAGTCTCTACAGCTATCCATACATAGCAGTTAATTATGTAGCAGTTAAGAATATCTTTGTCTATATGAATCTGAAATCCTGTACTGTTGTCAGAAACCAATTTATGTCTTTTGAATAACAAGAAATCACCAGGTAGGGCATTCCCACACAGATTTGGGCACTTCAGGAAATCTGGAGAACCAGACTTCTTCTTGCCTCACAAAAGTTACTCTTATCATGTGACTTTTCTCTCCAGGGTTACAAGATGATCATTCCCATTTCAACCTCATATTGAATTCCAGGTAATAGAAGAAGAAAGTAGTGTGGGACCAAATTCAAGAAAGCAAAACTTTCTCAAAAATACCTACCAGACTTTGATAAATGTCATTCACTAAATATATGTATTATTTGGCCATGTGTAAGCATAAGAGAATCTTTAAAAATGTAATAGTTTAGATATAATTCACATATTGAAGAAAAGTGGGAGACTAGTTGCTGTATCAACAACTAGAAATATTGCCAAAAAAAAACACAGTGAATTTTAAAATGAGTGAGAGGAAGTCATGATCCCCTGAGAATGGCAATCAGAATCATTTGGAATGGTTTTTCATATTACATATGCATTAACTTCTTCATTATATTTGAGTTATTTTTCTAGATGGAACCTTTTCTTTTTAAAATAGCAGTTATTCCTAAGGCATACAGAAGCATCAAATACATTAAAACCATTAGACTAGATCTCAAAACCTTACAAGCACAAAAATATATACTTACTATATTAAATAGAGCAACAGATTGTGCTTTTTAGGGACTTTCACTGTAATAGATGCCATGGTAACCAATCTCTACCTGTTGTTAAATATTACTTCTGTTCCATCTTTTACGTTCTTGCTGAAGGCATATTTTTACATTGTCATTATGTGCCTTGTGATTATATGATATAATAATATATCCCATACAGCCACAGAAGCATTTCCCAACCTTGTATTAGAAAAGGCAGCACCCTGGTTCTTAGAAAAGAAAAAAAAAATCAAAGCATCTATTCTTCTAAATTACATAATCTCTTTGAATTCGCTTCCTTACAACTCTCACAGGCACATGCACCATACACATACAAGCTGGAGTTAACCTTTAGATTCTAAAGAGAGGAACTATCATAACTGTAAAGGAAAATACATCTTGGAGAAACTTGTATCTGTGAAACAAAAGAGAATGTGTTGTGTTTTTAAAATAGAGTTTCTTTCCACCAATGACTCATTAAATGACCTACTTCCCAAAGAGAATATGAAGTTTTATTGGTTAAGAAAAAAATGGAAATCTCCTTTCTAGTGCATAGAACAGTGATATTCCAAGTTGTTATATAGAAACGAAGTGGCTTTACATATTTGACAGATACGTGCCAGGCATTGGAAATACACAGACCGACTATAATTTTGAAAGAATACAATTTCTAATATCATCTTTTTGAAATGAAAAGTGTTTGTTTATCTTGAAATTTTTTCATGATACAAAATAATCTATATTACTTTTAATACATTTAGTTGTTGTGAGAAAATCCTTCACTGTTTTTCTGTATTCTACTGACATTTATAACAGAAGCTATGGTTAATAAAAATAGCAAACACTTTTTATTATGGTTAATAATAAAAACAGAAGTTACAGTTAATAAAAAAAAAGCAAGCACTTTGTCTTTTATTACATATACATGTGTTATACCTGAGCATCTATGATTTAATTTCAACCTCCAAAATATCCTATGTGATAGGCATTGTTGTTTTCTCCATTTTACAAATTTGGAAACTAAGGCTGAAAATCATGAAGATACTGATTCTTGATGACACAGTAATTGGTGCATCTTCTATAAGAAACACTCCTTCTTATCAGAACCCTAGCTTTTAACCATTTCACTTCTGTTTTCATACCTTTTTTTTTGTTATATTTATTATTATTGTTCATTTTTTGGTCCTGTTTCTTTGCAAACAAGCTTAATTTCTGCCACCTTGGACCATTAATTCATTGTGTTGGCCTACTTCATGGCAAAAAATGGAGCTAAGTGCAATGCACGGCAATGCTTAAGATAAAACCTGCCTGTGCACCTTCTGAGTAGGAGAAAAAGTTAAGCATAAAGATAATTGTGACTGATGCAAGTCCTTATGGGCTACATTTGTCCCAGTCGATCAGAGGGCACAAAATCCAGACTTCAGTATGTTCAGGATGGCTTAATGGAGGAATGATGTCTAAAGTAACACATGAAAAAAGAGTTGGTATTTTCCAGAACTCCTACTTATGCAGCATGCAGAAAATTTCCCTCCACACATATAACCACTCTTATAAATTATTTCATTTATTATTTCTTTATTTGTACCATTTTGGTATACGTGTGACCCAACATAACACTTGATTTCCAGAAATCAACATTAATTTCAACTCTCTCTTCCAAAATGTAATCTCAGTCTGCAAGAGTTCCTGTCATAGGGAGTAATACAATGTTGTGAATATGCACCTCTCTTGCCTGAGTCCCCTTTCCCTAGAATCTCTTTCTGTTTCTTCTTCTCTATTAAACCTCTTAAACAGACTCAACATTTAATTTCCTCTGTCCATGTAGGCATGGGCATAATAAAGTTGAAAATGAAGTTTCAACGATTTACCAAATCTATTTTTGAATATCATGTGATTCAAGCCCCATATTGTGCAATATTACCAGAAGTATAGATTAAAATATAAATATCTTTGTGCTGTGTTAAAGAAATATGCTAAAAACTACCTTTGAAGATGTTTCTATCACTTTGTTTTTCCTTGGATAGAGACTGTTTGCCAAATGCTCCTGTTGAAAATCCATTCAATATTTCTTTATGTTCCTGATGCAAATAACTAATTTTATTTTCCTCATTCTAACATATTTAGTGAAATTACCCCATTATCCCTTAATACATGTCAAAATCCTGTGAAGCTTTCTATAAAAGTAAAGTTAAAGCTAAAAAGAATTTCAAAGTGCATTTAGACTAGATGATTTTTATTTTAGACTAGTATATTTTATTTTGCAGATGAGGACAGTATGATTTAGAAATTAAATAACGTATTAATGGTCTCAAAGCTTCTAAATGACAGCTCTCGAGCTGAAAGTAACTTCTGAATTTTTGTATATAGTAAAATATTCATCACACCACCTGCCTAATTACTATTGGACCTTCTTCCCAACTTGTAAAATAAAGAGAAGGATTAAGATTTCTTACATACAGTTCCTAGATTTCTATCTCACTGACAATATTTTAGAATGCAATACTTTTGGCTCTATACCTAATTCTTATGGGAAGTTATATTTGGATAACATCTGGTCAACTAAACATGAGATAAAAAACAAAAAAGGATAAATAACCTTGCTGCCATTTACAATGACATTTTAAGACAACATTGAACATAAATAATTGTTTTATTGCAGTTTTATTCAGAGCTTTAGTTCCATTTAATAGGTTTAGAGAAAGTGAATGTGTGTTACACATGTTTAGACTATGCTAATAATCATAAACTATCCCAATTACCTTTTGAGTACTTTTTCTTAGTATAATAATATCCCTAAATTTATTATAATTTACTTTACTCTCAAACTCATATGTGTTCAAAATATTTACTCAGAATAATAAGAAAAATGATTTGAGAGGTATTAGATATATATTGTTAGATAAGTCACTAACTTTTCTCAGTATGAGTGTATTAGTTAGTTCTCACATTACTCACATTACTATAAAGACATACCTGAAACTGGGTAATTTATAAAGAAAAAAGGTTGAATTTGCTCATAGTTCTGCAGGATGTACAGACTTCTGCTTCTGGAGAAGCCTTAGGAAATTTACAATCATGGCAAAAGATGAAAAGGAAGCAGGTACATTTTTGCTTGGCTAGTAGGAGACATAAAGGAAAATGGGAAGTGCCACACACTTTCAAAGAACCAGTGTGAGAATTCTCTCATGAAAACAACAAAGAGGAAGTCCACCCCCATGATTCTATTATCTTCCACCAGACCCCTCCTCCAACACTGGGAATTACAACTGAACATGAGATTTGGGTGGGGACACAGAGCCAAGACATATCACTGCATTACAGCATTTACTTAAAATAATACTAACAATGTATAAGTATGTGTAAGGATTAGGCAACAATGTAAGTACATGTTAATTTTTGAACATATATAGAAAATATCACGACTTATTCTTGAACAGCCGATTTCCCCTAAATTCTGTTTCTACACAAGAAACTACACAATTCTACATATTTATTTTTTGTTCTAGACTGTAATGTAACACCTGGAAAGCCTCCTTTCTCCATCTTCTGAAAAAGAATTCAGAAGTTCCATCACTTTAGTCCAATAGCACATTATCCAGTCCTTTATTTAGGTAATCCTCTAATTATTTCTGTGTGTATCTCTCTCTTTGAATTAAGAGCTTCCTAATGACTTATTTATATCGTATTTGTGTGTGTGTGTGTTTTAATGTTAAACTGCAAGAACTAGGTGCCTAACAGTTTTGTAATAAGCAGACATTTTAGGTGATCTAACAATATATTTATAACCTCTTATTTCTTGCAAATGCAACTTTGTATTTAGTGCCTTCTCTACCATTTATACTCTGAAGTTAATATTTATTTCAATATTCATTTTACTTAATTATAGTTACATTTCCATTTCACCCATTAAAGCAATTAAAAACACTAGAACTAAGGAAAAGCATACGAAATTTCTTTTTTGTTGTTCTTTCTGATCCAGAACAACTCTTTACTTTCTATATTAGTACATTCTCTGGTCTTAAGTTGCTATGAAAATTCTGTAAGCTATGGAAAGACTTTTGAAAACTGATCAATGCAACTTGGTATACTGATCCAAAAGATTGGAAGAGTACATAAAAAAAGGTTATCATATTTTTCATCAATATGCTATTTAGCTTTGTAATGTTATTTCTAAATTTTATAACTTTAAATATTTTTAATATATCAATCAAATTATCCTTAGTCATATGAATAGTTATAGCATATTCACATATTCAGTGCTACCTCCACTTTGTTCTTTACATTTATTCTCAGTTAATCTTCATAACTACCCTATGCATTAGGTGCTAAATTATTCTCATTTTACTGATGAGAAACTAAGGCTGAAATAAGTTGGAAAAATTGATCAAATCCATATGACTTTAAGTGACAAAACTGGATGGAGCCAGCATTTAACTCAGGTCTCTGATTCCACATTTCAAGCTCTCAATCACCAGTTTTTATTTTCTTAAATATCAATGTAAAAAAATTGTTGATTCAATGTTCTGAGAAATTTGTAAAATATATACAATCTTTTAAAATAAAGTATTTTAACTTATATTTTATAAAAATTTAGTCTCAGCCAGGCACAGTCTATAGTGTGACCAGACTTCGAGAGGCCGAGGCAGGCAGATTGCTTGAGTCCAGTAGTTCAAGATCAGCCTGGCCTACGTGGTGAAACCATGTCTCTACAAAAAATACAAAAATTAGGCAGATGTCGTGGTGTGCGCCTATAGTCCCAGCTACTCAGGAGTTTGAGGTGAAAGGATCACTTAAGCATGGGAGGTTGAGGCTAGAGTGAGCCATGATGGCAACACTGCATTCCAGTTTAGGTGACAGAGCAAGGCCCTGTCTCAAAAAATAATAATAAATAAATACATAAACAAATAAAACTTTAATCTCTCCTCAGATGATCTTCTACACACCTACTTGTATTAAAGTTTCCTTCACTTTAGTTAATTTAATTTAATATAAAATATGAAAATGGAAAATCTACAGCAAAAAATAATGAAGTCTTTGCCTTAGTTATTTCTTCAAAACTTCTACTTTTAACTTTAAACCTATGTTTTAGAGTACTTTACTCAGCATCCCAAGATCATCATCTCCAGCTGTGGTTCATAGTAACATGGGGTTTAACAACTGAAAGAAGTTTATTGATCAGCCATGTCAACCTTCCCCCTTTTGCTGTGGAAGAAAGTGAAACCCTAGAGAGGTGATGAGCACACTGAGACATACAGGAGCTGTGACTGGAACCCAACACCCCTGCTCAAGGACTGTGGATTTGAGATGCTGTCACTCCTTGGCTTCCCCTGAGAGATGATGGGCAGCCTCACTGAGAGTATTGAGCACTCAGTGCTAGCATGTACTCCATATTTCAGACAAGCCCCATTCCACATTTTCAGGAAGGAGCCTGATTTGAAATGTCACATTCTGAAGAATGACAGTAAAAGTTGGGGACCAAACAGGTAGGAAGTAACATTGATAATAACTAGGAATAGTACATTTTAAAAACTGTTTATTTGTAATAAGTTATAGAGTTTTCAAAAAACTTTTGCTTTTCCTAACATTTAATGAAATCCCATACCAAATCAATGAATTAAATAGAGCACATGTTTTTATCTCATTTGTTGTTAACAAATGAGAAAACTAGGACTTTCTCCAGATAATACAACCAGTAAGTTGCTTAAGCCCTAAAATGACTGTGTTTACTTCCTATTCACTTAATAAATCATCTCTATTTCATATTCAGTTGCTCAAGACACAGAAATTTATTGATCCTTCTTAACCCCAGACCTTAAAGGAAGTGCCAGAATACTAAATCCTCCAATTATTAAATAGTCCCTGAGGTATTACACAGCCTTTCATAATAGCTGCCTACTGAGTCAGTTTTGCTACTTACTACCCTTCTTTCACAGATAATATTATTTAATGTGGGTACATAGTTCTTTCAAATATGCATTCCAAATGATGGCAAAAATAAAAAATACATTGTTATGGAAAAGAGTAATAAAAATTGAGATTCTTATGACTTAGTAAGCCAGGGAAATATCACATTTTATGCTAATTGACAAAATAGGCTTTTAAGAAATTATTGTTTTTCTTAGACATTTAGCAATGTGCTTTCTAATGAAAAGAGAACAATTAACTCCATCTTTAATTGTCCAACCATTTTTCCACTGTCTTCTAACTTAACCCCTAGGAGAAATGGCTCTACATGAATGAACTATACCCTGGTTTTAGAAATAAAGCTGAATATTTTTGATACCTAAGAGAAGTTGGAAATGAAAATAGTAATGCTTTTTATTTGCTTCACTGGACTTTTCAAGTTTTAGTTTGTGTCTTTATATCAAGTAACAAAGTAAGGCCAGAAAAATGAGAACTGCACAGTAGCATCAGAAAGGCAGCCCAATGTCAAACATACTTGCACCTGATGCCAGCCATCTGGTGGACCATTCAAGGTTATTCTGGGGAAGGGAGCTGTTAAGCATCCATCATTTCCTGGCTCTATGACTTTGGCCAAGTCAGCATCTCAGTTTCTTAGTTTCTATTCTCTCGAACAAAATCTTATATGGTAATATAAGAGGGCTTTCAAACTGCCACTTTTCTGATGACAGACCTATGGTCTCTGAGAAGTTCTGTGGTGCAGAGACTGGAACACAAATAACTTCATCTGACAACCAGTTCACCTAATTACCATCTTAAGTCACAGCTCAGTATCTAGAACATGGAGTCTATTCACCCAATGTAAATACATGAGTAAAATGTGGGAAAATAGATTTGAAAATAATTTAACTAACCCTCAAACACACTCAGAATATATGCTTTCCATTTTTTTTCTCTAACACAATGAATAAATTCGTGGAAGTGAAGCTATTCTATTTCTCTTCATGTCATTTTTCTATCTACCTAAAAGAGCTGTTCTTTTAAAAAAAATTAGAAATAATACGTACAACGTACAGAGCACAAAGCTTGAAAACACAGCTTATTTTCAGTAAATGATAGTTAATATTAATAGTATTCAGTGTCTTCTATTGCTTGAAGAAAAAGTTCAAACTATCCAGAATGCTTGTTTAACCTATTTTCTCTGTATTCACTCTTTCTTGCAGTCCCATAAAAAGTTTGAGTCAAGATGGCCAAATAGACACAACTGTGGTGCACAACACCCAGCAAGAGAGATGCAGAAATCAAGATATCTCCTAGCTCCAACTGAGGTACCAGGTACATTTCAATGGGTCTGGTAGGATGGTGAGCAAAGCTCAGTCAGGATGGACTGCAGTGGGGAGGGGTGCCACTTCACCCAGAAAGTGCATCTGACTGGTGAGTCAGAGGCTATCCCTCTGGCACTCTGGTCCAGATACAGTGCTTCCCCCAAAACCTCAGCAACACACAGAACAGGGGATCTTTGCCAGTCAAGCGCTGGGAATTACAAGCGCAGAGTCAAAAAATAATCCAGGACACTGTCCTGGATTGGCACACAGATCTAAGCAAACGCATAAGCCCATAAGTTGGCCGGGAGAGCCTGTGTAAATTATTCTCATTTTACTGAACTATCACCCCCTCCCCCTACCAGGAGAGAGAGAGAGGGAGCTGAAAGCAGGAAGACACATGGAGCAGCTGGATGGGCCCCTACCCCATGACCAGAGACAGAGGGAGCTGAAAGCGGGGAGACAGATGGTACAGCGGGGCAGGTCCCTACCCTCGCCCACAAATCCCAGGGGGCTGAAGCACTAACTCTAGTGGGTTATACAGCCAGTGCCTCAGTCTGAGCTGAACTCTGAATGATCCAGTCCTGTGGAAGAAAGACACAACCCACCATTAAAGAGGTGGGACTAGGCTTCATGTTTTAACAAAAAACACGGGAAGCCTACATAGTAACAGGATGGTGTTCTTGACCACCCAGAAGTGCCTCCAGGTTAGCAGAAGAGGTGAGCCTAATTTCCCAGTGTAAACAAAAAAGACACAGGAAACTTACCTAGTAACCTGAAGGAGTCCCTAGAAACCCAGTAGCACCTCGACAGGCAGACAAGCAACCTCATCAAGCAGCTCCCTGAGATCACAGCCAGGTAAATCCACGAAGATGGGAAAAAAATAGCACAAAAAAGATAAAACCATCAAAGATCAGAACATCAATTATCCTTCAAGGGATCACAACTCCTCAACAACACAGGAAAACAACATAACCGAGAAAGAGAGTGACGAATTGACAGAAACAGGCTTCAGAAGGTGGACATTAACAAACTTTTCTGAGCTAAAAGTACACGTTCTAAATCAACACAAATAAACCAAAAACCTTGAAAAAAGGTTAGATGAAATGCTAACTAGAATAACTAGCTTAGAGAAGAACATAAACGACTTGATGGAGTTGAAAAACACAGCATGAAAACTGTGAAACAAACAAAAATTTTAATAGCTGAATTGATCAAGCAGAAGAAAGGATATCAGAGATTGAAGGTCAGCTCAATGAAATAAAAAGAGAAGGCAAGAAATGAATAAAAGCTGCAAGAAATATGGGATTATG
>PVKP010010077.1:0-30155 GCA_004027715.1 Plecturocebus donacophilus
AGACAAACTGAATAAAAAGTTAAAACCCATTGGTACGCTGTATTCAGACCTTTCTTATAGGCAAGGATACACAAAGACTTAACATAAAGGGATGGAGGTAGATCTACCAAACTAATGGAAAGGAAAGAAAAAAAAAAATCAGATTTGAACTCAGACCTGGAACAAGCAAATTTAATAAATATTTACAGAACCTATCACCCCATATCCACAAAACATATATTTCTTTCAATATTATATCATACCTATTCTAAAAGTGATCACATAATAGGAAATAAATCACTTTTTAGTAATTGCATAAGCATTTCACAGATTTAAATAAAATCCTGAGCAATAGAGCAAGATTCTCGTTCTCTCTCCCTCTTTCTCTTTATTCCTTTTTTCTCTTTTATTCTACTTCTTTCTTTGTCTTAAAAAAAAAAAAAAAGAACTGCAATTCAGATGTAACTTTTCTATTCCCTTTATTAAAACAGCATCGTTCAAGTTGAATGATGAAGAATCATCTATGAAAAAAAAAAGAAGAAAACAGCATCACAGGCCAGGCACGGTAGCTCGTGCCTGTAATCCCAGCACTTTGGGAGGCCAAGGCAGGCAGACTGCTTGATTCGAGTTCGAGACCAGTCTGGACAACATGGTGAAACCCCATCTTTTTCCAAAAAAACAAACAAAACAAAACCATACACAAAAAAAATTAGCAGAGTGTGTTGACAGAAGCCTGTAGTCTCAGCTACTTGGAGGAGCTGAGGCTGGAGGATCCCCTGAACCTGAGGGGTCAAGGTTGCAGTGAGTTGAGATTGTGCCACTGCACTCCAGCCTAGGTGAAAAAGTGAGACCCTGTCTCAAAAAAAAAAAAGGGCTGGGTGCAGTGGCTGACACCTGTAATCCCAACACTTTGTGAGGCTGAGGTGGGCAGATCACGAGGTCAAGAGATGGAGACCATCCTAGGCAACATGGTGAAACCTCATCTCTACTAAAAATGCAAAAAAATTAGCTGGACATGGCGCTGTGTGCCTGTAGTCCCAGTTGCTCAGGAGGCTGAGGCAGGAGAATCACTTGCACCTGGGAGGCAGAGGCTGCAGTGAGCCACTATCATGCCACTGCACTCCAGCCTGGCCACAGAGCAATATTCCGTCTCAAAAAAAAAAAAAAAGCAGCATCATAGATGAGAGGTTAAAAACAGGTAAAGGAGAAGATTTCATAAAAGTGTAGAATTTTTTTGATTTCAGCATATTTAAATGCTGGCTATAATAGCCTTCTCCAAGCTAATTTATAATTCAGAGCTTAAAATAAATGTTACATGTTTTAAACATATTTACAGTAGTTTCCCCACGTTTTAAAGACGCTTTCTAAAAGTTCCAATCATCCTTTACCAATGAAGATAAAAATTAAATCTTACTTTTCTGCAGCAAGAAAGATTCCAGATGCACAGTCTGCTTTAAATTCTGGCTCACACGAATCCAGAAAATAAAGTAATTCTTTCATCATGCCTCGGATATTATTCCCATTTACCAGCGCAAAACTCAATTCCATTGCACGCCTTGCAGTAGGGAAAAAATTAAAAACAGTTATGAAATTTATAGTGGGAATGAAACAAAGACCCAGGTATGCACTCTGTGAACACCAAGCAGTGCCAGATGTGCTAACATCCTTGTGCAATCTTGTGATCCCAACCTTTACACACAAGATAATCAAGGAGATATATTCTTATGTAATCAAAGTCAGTTTTAATATTTTGAATCTTCATGCAATATTTTTCTTCAAAAGTCCCCACGAGATATACGACTGATGTCCAAACATGCAGTTTGGGTTCAACAAGCTGTTCTATAAAGGTGGAAGTTAGAATACCTAAGAGTCTCAAAAAGAGGGGCAACAAATCTATTACTCAATAATAATACCTATTTGCCTTATTCCTTAAAAATGTGACATATTAAGTCACCATATTCCACTTTTATTATGCCCCACTCTGTCCAAAGATAACTGAACATAACTTATGTCAAAAGGTATGCAGAAAATTCAAATTAAAAACAAATTCAAGGCAGGGCGCAGTGACTCACGCCTGTAATCTTGGCACTTTAGGAGGCCAAGGTGGGTGGATCACCTGTGGTCAGGAGTTTGAGACCAGCCTAGCCAACATGGTGAAACCCCTTTGGTACTAAAAATACAAAAATTAGCCAAGCATGGTAGTGGGCCCCTGTAGTCTCAGTTACTTCGGAGGCCAAGGCAGGAGAATTGCTTGAATCTGAGACACAAAGGTTGCAGTGAGCCAAGTCTGCACCACTGCACTCCAGCCTGGGCAACAGAGCCAGACTCCATCTCAAAATTTAAAAAAAATTTTTTTTCAAAGGGAAAATGAGGGCCATGAGAAGGGAAAAAAATGCATGTGCGGTGAGGTCAAATAAGTTTCTATAACCGCCTATTCAAAGTTGGCAATGAAGTTAAAAACAGGAATGTTTAACATATAAAAGTTACAGGGTTACTATATGCATCTTTCCTTATTAGGTCAATAATATCAAATACCACATGTACACTAACTTGCAAAACAATTTAGGCTGGGCACAGTGGCTTGCGTCTGTAATCCCAGCACTCTAGAAGGCTGAGTCGGGAGAATCGCCTGAGGTCAGGAGTTAAGAGACCAGCCTGGCCAACATGGCAAAACCCCGTCTCTACTATAAAAATTAGTCAGATGCGACTGTAATCCCAGGTACGTGAGAGGCTGAGACAGGAGAAGGAGGTGGAGGAGGAGGAGGTGGAGGTTGCAGTGAGCCAAGATGGTGCCACTGCACTGGAGCCTGGGCAACACAGCAAGACTCCATCTCATAAAAAAAAGAAAAGAAAACAGAAAAAAAAATTAACAAGTAGAAGATAACGTTTTCATCCTAGCTAACATATAAGCAGCAAAAATTCTATCTTTAGATATAATAATTCTTATATAGTGCTTATGGAATTTACATATATTAATTCAATTTATCCTGTATAACCCTATGAAGTGATTGCCCTTCTATCTGCATTTTACATACGAGGCAATTGAGGCACTGAAAGTTTAAGTATTTTAACCCAGCCTATTAAAGGCAGAGCTAGAATATGAAATGAGGCAGTCTAGCTCCAGAGTCTGAGCTCTTACTGTTATATATCCTGACAAAGAGACACAGGTTTCACTTCTTTTGAAATTCACAGTCCATTAATATGCTATAGAAAAACAACAACAAAAAGAATCAGAAGGCTAATATCTATTCCCAGGACTGCCCCTGACAAGGATTAAGGTTTATGTTAAGTCATTTGATCCCTGTGGGACTGAATTTTAACTAATCTGTTAATTAGGGATACAAGTAGTTGCCTAAGCTCCCTCACTGGCCTGCTCTCAGAACCCCCTGAGACGGTGCTTATAAAATTCTTTGCAAAGCACTATACAAAAGTTGGCGTTATTAAGTTTAGGTCTTATCTTTAGATTGCTCAAGCACTTAGCACCTTTTATTTGTACCTGTTCAGTGCAAATCAAAGAACTCAGCATCAATAAATGTTTGTTAACTGAATGGTTTCAGAGATCATTTTAAATATACATTGTTTTAGGTTTGAACATACAACCACAAGTTCACTGAGGCCAACTTTAGCTAGGTTATACAAACATCTATAGGTCTAAGGAGATCCAATAGAATTATTCCATTGAGGGACAAGATTTATGCTTTCTGAGAGTGCTGTCTGCTGCCTAGCATTCATTTCAGGATGCATCATTCTAAGAAACATGCTGCCTTCAAGATCCTGGGGCATTAGTACTGTGAAAAATGTGTGCTGTCAGCAATTTGAGTGTCAGCATTGTGATAAGACACTTAGCCGATGGATCACTCCATACTTTCATCCTCCAACACACAAAGTACAGTACCTGTAAGGTAAACTTTTGCCTAGCTTATCTGTGCCTGTTACATTTATAAAAGAGTCAAGGACTTCAGTGTGCACTTAAGTATTCTTATTGACCTCTTTTACTAACCAAAACTTCTTCCTGCCAATCCTTTCTGAAAAAGGATTCACTGAGCAGAGTCCATCTGGGAACACAATGACTATGTACATAAATGTCAACACTCTTGCTCTGAAAACTATAACAAAGTATTACATAGCGAGGGCACAGAATTATCAAAAATCTGTTTGTCACTCAATTTTCCAAAAGCACTAGACTGAGTAAGGCTCTCAGTTTGTTACCGTTTTATGGAGACATCTAAATCTTTAAGACAATCCACAATTGTGCTTCTGTGCCTCTGTACTGCATTATGATCTGTCTGCACAGTCTTCAACAAAGATGTCAAAGCCACATATCTGGATGAAACAGTTGCAAAATAAGAGTTAAAATGTAAAATTCAGTACAGTTTTTCTCTGTTTAAATAATAAGAAAGATGTCTAAAGGATAAGAGAAAGCATACATTTTTAAATATTTAAAAAAGCTAGTGAGCATAAAAGTAACATTTTAAAGATATAACAGATACCATAATCTAAAATAGTGGCACCCAGGAGAAAAGCTTTGGATTTTTTAGATATACATTCATGGCAGAGTCCATTTAAATTCTAAAAGTAGGCTGGGCATAGTGGCTCATGCCTGTAACCCAGCACTGTGGGAGGCAGAGGCAGGCAGATACCTGAGGTCAGGAGTTCAAGACCAGACTGGTCAACATGGCAAAACACTGTCTCAGCTAAAAATGCAAAAATTAGCTGGACACATGGATGGTGGGTGCCTGTAGTCCCAGCTACTTGGGGGGCTAAGGCATGAGAATTGCTTGAACCTGGGAGGCAGAGATTACAGTAGGCTGAAATCATGCCACTGCACTCCAGCCTGGGCAACAGAGCAAGACCCCATCTCAAAAAAAAAAAATAAATAAATAAAACAAAAGTCACTGACTCAGTTATTTTAAATTTTTCCAAATATTAAAACAAAAAGAGCATATAGTATGTGTTTTAAGGCTGTCCTAGCCCCAAAATGCAAGAGGAAATTGTTTTAATTTTACCATTTGAGTTTTCTCTGCTTTTCATACTGGTACAAAAACTGCCTCTATATAAAAATTTGAGTTTAAAATTCAAGTGTTTAACTTTTTATTTTAAAATTTTATTTATGTATTTATTTTTTAATAGAGATGGGGTCCCCAAACTCTTAGGCTCAAGCGTTCCTCCCACCTTAATCTGTCAAAGTGCTAGGATTACAAGTGTGAGCCACCGCACCTGGCAATCCAAGTATTCTTTAGAAAGTGAAGATAATTCAGAGTCCCACAATAATTATTTCCACATCTTTTTTCTTTTTTGAAACAGGGTCTCGGCCAGGTGCGGTGGCTCATGCCCGTAATCCCAGCACTTTGGGAGGCCAAGAGGAGCGGATCACCTGAGGTAAGGAGTTGGAGACCACCCTGGCCAATATGGTGAAACCCCATCTCTACTAAAGATACAAAAAAATAAGCTGGGCGTGGTGGCACGTGCCTGTAATCCCAGCTACTTGGGAGGCTGAGGCAAGAGAATCACTTGAACCTGGGAGGCATAGGTTGCAGTGTGCCAAGATTGCACCACTGCACGCCAGCTTGGGCAACAAGAGCAAAACTCCGTCTCAAGAAAAAAAAAACAACACAAAATAACAGTCTCACTCTGTCACCTAGACTAGAGTACAGTGGCATGATCATGACTCACTGCAGCCTCAACCACCCAGGTTCAGGTGATCCTCCCACCTGAGCCTCGTGAGTAGCTGGGAGTACAGGTGCACACCACCACGCCACCTGACTCATTTCTGTATTTTTCTGTAGAGATGGGGTTTTACCATGTTGCCCAGATTGGTCTCGAACTCCTGACCTCGTGATCCTCCCACCTCGGCCTCCCAAAGTGCTGGGATTACAGGCGTGAGCCAATGTGCCCAGCTTCCATGTCTTTTCATGTTTAATATAAGAAAAATTTCTCCTGACTAGAAAAACAGGCAAGCAGTAATACATACTACACACAGGAAAATAACAAAATAAAAGACAATACTGATCAATTCATTTACCTAATAAACTAGCTGGAGTTCACAAAGACATTCCAGATTTGCTACCTGAAATGTTACATTTTTCTTAATTTAGAGCAGGGGTCAACAAACTACAGCCCACTGTAAAACCAGCTCTCTGCTGTTTTTGTACATCAAAATATTTTTTTCCTACTAGTTCCCAAGTTTGAGGTAAATCAATTTCATTGAACACAGTCACACACGTCACTTACATATTGTCTATGGCTAATTTCATGCTAAGGGGCAGAAGTGAGTAGTTACCAAAGACTCCGTGGCCCACAAAGACTGAAATATTTACCATCCAACTCTTTACAGAAAAATTTTGCTGATTCCCAATTAACAGAACAAATAGGAATATATGCCATGAGACAAATCCTCAGGTTCTTTACAAAATTGTAGTTTTAAGACCAGAAAAACATAAAAATTCTGAGCTAAAAGTTCTAGATATGCGACTTAATAGTATAATCTTGAGCAAAAACACTCTTGAAATACTGGACTTATCCAAGATAAACGACGTATTTCAATTGACTTACCTAATATTCTTGTCATTGTTCAATAAGAAACGACCCAAGATATTTATGGCTAGGACCTAAAGAGAAATAGCGTAGATTGAAACTTAGGAAAATAAAGTTTTATATTGTTTCCTGACTTTAAAGCATCACTTCCTGGCCTCCGGTGCTTCACGGACTGCTGGTCAAAAAAAAAAAAAAAAAGGAGCCGGGTGCGGCGGCTCATGCCTGAAATCCCAGCACTTCAGGAGGCCGAGGCAGGCAGATCACAAGGTCAGGAGTTCGAGACCAGCCTGGCCAACATGGTAAAACCCCATCTCTACTAAAAATACAAAAATTAGCTGGGCGTCATGGCATGCACCTGTAATCCCAGCTACTTAGGAGGCTGAGGCAGGAGAATCACTTGAACCTGGAAGCGGAGGGTGCAGTGAGCTCAGATCGCACCACTGCACTCCAGCCTGGGCAACAAAGTGAGACTCTGTCTCAAAGAAAAAAAAAAATTTTAAAGGCAAACCCTTAAAATCATGTTCTAAAAGTAAGTGCTAGAAGGTCGTTTTAATGCTTTGATATTGTTCTGTTAGTGGAAGAATAGTATTAGTACAGCCTCTTTAGAGGGAAATCTGGCAATAACTGTATTTAAAATGAATTCTTTGCCTTAACAATTTCATTTTTAGGAACTGATATGACAAACAACTGTACATACAGACAAAAGTCTACTATGGCACTATTGATAACTGCAAATGACAGGAGGAAACCCTAAAACTCCATGAAGAGCAAATTTGCTAATTATACTATGGTACATCTATGCAATGGAATGTCACACAGCCATTAAGACAGAATGCATTATGACACATAGTTCAACATGGAGCAACCTTGAAGACATTATGTTAAATGAAATAAGACAATCTATTTATCAAAAAGATAAATGCTGTATGATTCCACTTATATGAGGTACTGTGATACAGTGAAATACATCTTTGGTTTTTGTCCCCATTTCCTGGCATACAACTCCTAAATCCCCTGGAATTTCCTGATGATAGCTTCTTTAGTTCTAATGATGTGATTCTCACGGTCTCCTAAGATAGCCTCAGAATGGTGACTGGTTGCCCGGGGAACAACCATGAGATTAGAGGGTTGGAACTTTCAGTCCTATCCCCCAACCTTGGGAGAGGGAAGAGATACTGAAGGTTAAGCTGATCACTGACGATTTAATTATTCATGTCTTCGTAATGAGGCCTCCAAATATCCCAAATGGACACGGTTCAGAGGAGCTTCCAGATAGCTGAACATGTTGAGTTTCCTGGAGGGCAGCACATCTGGAGAGGGTATGGAAGCCCCCGACCCCTTCCCATATGCCTTGCCCTATGCATCTCTTCCATCTGGTTGTTCATCTATATCCTTTATAACAAACCAACAAGCATAAGTAAAGTGTTTCCCCGAGTTCTGTTAGCCATTCTAGCAAACTAACCAAACCTGAAGAGGGAACTCTGGGAACTCTGACTTACAGCTGGTTGGTCAGAGGCACAGGTCACAACCTGAGCTTGGGACTGCCATGTGAAGTTGGAGAATCAGTCTTGTGGGACTGAGCCCTCAAACTGTGGGATGTGACACTATCTCCAGGGAGACAGTGTCAGAATTGAATTCAATTAGAGGATATCCAGCTGGTATCCACTAGAAAACTGCTTGATATATAGGGAAATAGCCCCAACACATATGGTGTCAGAAGTGAAATGTTGGAGCTGGACATGATGGCTCACGTTACTCAGGAGGCTGAGGTGGGAAGACTGCTTGAGGCCAGGAGTTCAAGATCAGCCTGAGCAACAGAGAGAAACCCTGTCCCTAAAACAAAACAAAAAATAAGTGAAGTGCTGAATGACTGTGTGAGAGTAGAGAGTAAAGAGTAAAAAAAAAAACATTTTGTGACTAGAGGTAGTTAGGGCATGGAGATTTATTGTTTAGTGGATACAGAGTTTAAGAAGACAAAAAAGTTCTAGAGATAAATGATGGTACTGGTTACACAACAAGATGAGTGTGCTAACTGAACTGTACACTTAAAAATGCTTAAAATGGTAAATTTAATGTTATGTATATTTTATCACAATTAGGGAAAAAAAAGAACAAGACATTTCTATACATGAATTTGGAAATGACTCCAAGATAATATTAGGTGAACAAAGTACGGTGCAGAACAATATATATGGTATGCTACCACTTTGTTTGTAAGGTAGGGAGAAGAAAAGAACTTAACCTAAGTTACTCTGGTTATCTGACTAGATAATATAATGCTACCAACAAACAGAACTCTACACAAATATTATACTCTATTTAGTACATTTGTTTTTTACAAGGCTAAGGGCCAACAATTCTAATATTAATAAATGATAGAATGAATCCATTCATAAGGGAGAAGGGACAACTTCTCTTTATAGAAGAATTCCAATTATTTATGAGGAAAAAATGAAGGAAATGGAAAATTGTCATTAGAATATCATCCTAATAATTGTTGTGGGCAAAATCCTCTGGTGGATACTAAAACTGATAGGTAAAAGTCTGAGAACAGCATGTTTACATAGTCTCAAAATATCTCCCAAAATATTTTTTATTACAAAGGAAAAAATAATGACTCCACAGTGGAAAGACCCAGCAGACACCACCTCAACCAAATGATCAAGGTTAACATCACCAATGATAAGACAAATATATTTATTATATATTGCTACACCTAAGATCTCCCAAAGCTTATATAATCAATGTTAAGCTTCAGTGGGAAGGAATGACAGTTCAGATACCAAAAATCCAGCATTCTCCATTTTGCATCATTCTTTCTTAAAGTCGAGATCCAAATGGAATACAATTCTGAAGTACTCAAGTCCAAGTCAACCATTCTAAATGAAACATTTAGGGAGGGAGAAAAGATTTAAAAAGACTTACTCGCAATCCACTCTCTGACTTAATATCCATGATAGTCAAAACCGTTTCATAAAGAATAGCATTTCCTACATTTTTACTAGTCTCTGTATTAGTGGCAACCTGAAAAGACATATCGAGGGCAGTACATAAGTGATAAAAACAATGCTTCCAAAAAACATCCACAAGTAACAAGAGGCATTTCGTGATTACAGCTATGAATGAAGAAATACAAATAAAAACTGCTCCATCTGACAATCATTCTACTCCCTGCAAAAATAAAATAAATATTTAATATAAGTTTGGTCTACTCACCTGTGCTAATATATCATTCATAGCTTCACTTGAATCATCATCATTTCGTCCTAAAATTCTTAATAACCGCAAAATTCGTACCTAATGTGCAAAATATGAGAAATGTCAACAAAGTATGTCTCACACAAAGAAATCTCACTTGGTATGAAATTCAAATAACTAAATGAAGTCTTAAAACTTCACTTGGAACCATTTCTTCATATCAGAAATGGTCAAAAATCAAAGAAAAGAATTGAAAACATTTCTTTTGAGAAGCTTTATATGCTTCCACATCTAATAAAGTTATTATAAGACGACCCACACTTCAGGACTCCACAGCTAAAGGATACTACCATCTGCAGAGCTACAGTATACTAATAATTCAAATAGTAAATAATTTTGACTATTAAAAGTGTAATAGTCAAAATTACACTTTTAAAAAATTAAAAGTGGGGCACAGTGGCTCTTGCCTGTAATTCCAGTAATTTGAGAGGCTGAGGCAGGAGGGCTGCTTGAGGCCAGGAGTTTGAAATCAGCCTGGGCAACATGGCAAGACCCTGTCTCTAGAAAACAAACAAAAATGAGCCAGGCACGGTTGGTGTGCACCTGAAATCATAGCTACTTGGGAGGATTATATGAGCCTGGGAGGTTGAGGCTGCAGGGAGCCAAGATTGTGCCACTGAACTCCCCAGCCTGAGTGACAGAGCAAGACCTTGTCTCAAAGGGAAAAAAAAACACAAATCCTGTAATTTTATCCTCTTAATCTAATACAGAATTGTGTCACTATTCATTTGTTAATATAATTCATCAATCAACTATCAAATTTCTACTCAATACAAACTTAAGAGGAAGAAAATGGTTTACTTAAAAGATACTAAATTCAGGTAACATTTATTTAAAACTTTCTTTCACAACCTCACCTGCAGAAAGGGGTCACTGATACCAGAAACATCATGTTCTGGTGAATATCCGGACATGATGAGGTTCTTTAAAATACGAACTAACTGGGGCACAAGCTGCAGAGAAGAAAGAAGCATCAAAGAAACAGTGAATATTAAATAATGTCTCATGAACAAACAGGTCCTTTGGTTTAGAAAAAGCATGTAAGGGTCTGAGTCCAAGCAAATTCTACTGACTTAATATACTAGCGTATTGTAGATGTTTGATAAACTTAGGAATAACTTAGGCCAATGTTCAACAAGTAGTATGTATATTATCTGAATAAAAACAAACCAGACTTTTTAGTGACAGAGTTATATGTAAAGATATTACAAATACTTTTGGGTCAGAAAGCCTATGGGAACCAGATAAAATGGATGCCTGTGGGGCATACTGCATTTCTACTTCTGTAGAACTTGACATGCTTAAGTGGCAAAAATGTACTCAGTTTTCATACATTCAAACACTTGCATATAACATGTCATCACACCAAAATACAACTGGTGATCTTAAAATTATAGCTTTAAAACATACGGCCTCACAGAGATTGCAGTGAGGCAAGATCGTGCCACTGAACTACAGCCTGGGTGACGGTGCAAGACTCCATCTCAAAAAAAGGGAAAAAAAAAAATACGGCCCCAAATAAGAGGGGAAAAAAAAAATCTCTTAAGATAGAAGAGTTACACCCTTTTCCAACAAACAACAAGGAATACCAAAGCTGACAATGGTAATCAAATGGAAAAGACATATGAAAAAATTTTATCTTTCACCTTAAGAGATATCAAGGTCATGCATAATTTCCTCTTCCTATTCTTACATGATACCATTTTCTTAAATTTCAGGACTTATTTATATATACAGCTTTGTGACCTGTTTTCTTATCTTTTTAATGAGACTATACATTCCTTATCGTCAGAATTTCCTTCCTGTCCTATCTATTACAGTCATAACACATAGTAAAGGCAATTATATTGCCAAGCCGAAGATGTTTTAAATACCGGCACTCATTTCATTTCTGTTGATCGATTACTTCATATTAAAACAAAAAGCTTGCCACAATAGAAACCTTTTAGGTTTCCAACTAAAAACTCAATTTTTAGCTATCAAAAATTAAGTTAAAAAGTGTGCAAAGTGAACTGCATTGCATCTCTTTTGCAGGTAATTTTAGCTACGACTCTGCTGCAACTCAATTATTTTTCCTCACTATATTTAGACTCTGTCCCTTACCTACTCCCCAAGCCAAAAAGGGGATCAAGATTAAAATAAAAAGCCAAACTATATATCCAAGGCATGCATTCAAAGCATTCAAAACATTAAGGCCACTTCTAAATACAAGAAAACACAGTATGTATGAATTTAAGTAAGTTTAGCCATAACAGTTCAGAAATAAGTGACTTATACGTCACCTAAACAAAAATCTAATTTGGACAATTCCAAATCTAAGCCATGGATATCTGTAAATTCATTATATCTGTCAACTATGGACAAAGTTATAGTAGAGATAATAACATACCTTTTAAAACCACTTTAAATCAATATTTTTGTAATAAAACGAAGACCAACTAGTCACCAAGCTTATCTTGCATACTTCCCAACGATCTGCTTTTTTGTACTACATATAACCCTATTTATTTTTTATCTGGTTTATTTCTTAGAAAAGTCACTTTTTCATTGGCTACTAAATTCAGAAATTGTTTTATTCACTGCCAAAAGGGCAGCACATCACATAAGACTACCCTGGGCCACAGAACACAAATGTCTAAATGTTTGGCATACAATTCTTGGAACCCAGCTTCATTTTTCAGACAAAAATGCAAGTTATTAAAACTGATGACAAGACAAATAAAATAAGATGACATAGGGAAAGGCTGCAGCCATGAAAATCAGTTGGTGCCCACTACTCTACCTCAAAATCCCTTTAATATTCCAAAACATCTACGTAAGGTTAAGTATAGGTAAGTGAGAAATAAAAGCTCTAAGTCTGAACTGAAAGCTCAGCAGTACATACTGAGCTTTTTAAAGTATGAGGTTACCCACATACGGTTCTAAAATATCTACTTCAAAAAGCAGCAGCATTTTGTGTCAAAGCTCCAGACCAATCTGGAACTGCCACCACCAAAGTCACTCTGGGAAACTGTTCAAATTTTCTCAAGTAAAGATAAAGAAAAGGCAGAGAAGAAGGCTTACAATTCAGGAAAGGCTGCAACTGAAATCCAAGGCTGACTTTGGAGTCAGGAGTTTAAGTGACAAAACAAAAACTAGACTAGGAAGTTAGCCAAAAATGCTAGAACAAATAACTCACAGTATTAAGCACAGCTTCAGCATTAGTATATTTCAAAAGCCACATTTGTGGATGGATACACAAAAGCTACTAAGAACCTAATGCCAGCATGCACCATCTAAAAGAGGGTTAATTCTTACCTTTTCATTCTAACATACAGCAGGATTCCAAACAGACAACAGGAACAAAACATACAAAGCAAGCATTAGGGACAGATACGGGTCTCATACTATATTACAATAATTTAATCAAGACATAAACATCTAAGGGAAAAAAAGTCAAAAAAGAACTGCTGTTAGACACTAAAGTACAAAGTGAGTCCTATTTATGGAATGACGAGCATCCTATAAAAGCAGTTCAATGCATGTAACTACCCAAACAACAGTTTTCCTCTAAGTCCTCCTTACTACTGCCTTCTAAAATGAAGTAGAGAAATAGAAATGTCCACTTTAAAATACTAGTTTTAAAAAAAAGAAGAGAAAGAAGGGGGTACTAAAAGAACTAGGACTTCCAACACAGAAGTCAATGGTCTAAAATGAACAGTAGGTCAGAAGTAATTAAAAATTTTTTTGGAGGCCAAGGCGGGCAGATCACAAGCTCAAGAAATCAAGACCATCCTGGCCAACATGGTGAAACCGTCTCTACTAAAAACACAACAATTAGCTGGGTGTAGTGGCACACGTCTGTAGTTCCAGTTACTCGGGAGACTAAGGCAGGACAATCGCTTGAACCCAGGAGGCGGAGGCTGCAGTGAGCTGAGATCATGCCACTGCACTCCAGCCTGGGGACAGAGCAAGACTCCATCTGAAAAGAAAAGAGAAAAGAGAGAAACGAGAGAAACGAGAGAAACAGAAGAGAAGAGAAGAGAAGAGAAGAAAAATTATTGTATTTAAAAACAAAAACAAAAACAGGCTGGGAGTGATGGCTCAGGCCTGTAATCCCAGCACTATGGGAGGCCGAGGTGGGGGCATCATCTGAGGTCAGCAGTTCAAGAGCGGCCTGGACAACATGGTGAAACCCCATCCCTCCTAAAAATACAAAATTAGTCAGGCATGGTGGCACACACCTGTAATCCCGGCTACACAAGAGGCTGAGGCAGGAGAATCGCTTGAATCCAGGAGGCAGAGGTTGCAGTGTGCCGAGATCAAGATTGTGCCATTGCACTCCAGCCTGGGCAAAAAAAGCAAAACCTCGTCTTAAAAAAAAAAAAAAAAGTCCAAGTGCAGTGGCTCATGCCTGTAATCTCAGCACTTTGGGAGGCTAAGGTGGGTGGATCACAAGTTCAAGAGATCAAGATCATCCTGGTCAACATGGTGAAACCCCATCTCTACTAAAAAAAAAAAAAAAAAACTAAAAAAAAAAAAAACAAAAATTATCGGGGCATGGTGATGCACATCTGTAGCTGCAGCTACTCAGAAGCCTGAGGCAGGAGAATTGCTTGAACCCTGGAAGCGGAGGATGCAGTGAACCGTGATCGCACCACTGCACTCCAGCCTGGCAACAGAGCAAGACTCCATCTTAAAAAAAAAAGAAAGAAAAAAGAAGAAAAAACACACACATACACAATTTCTATTTCTAATTTGACCTCAGATTATGTTTCCTGACTCAAATGTGAAAACAGCAGATAAAACACGTGAGATTGGTGGTCTGCCAACAATGAGAGAAGACTTCTATTATGAAAGGGAAAACACTATACTAGTGCCATTTCTTACTTATATGCCTAAATCTGGCTTCCAGCCCAACCTCACAGCAGGGCTGGTTAAATCCCTTGTTCAGATCCATAGCTTGCTTTAAAAAAAAAAAAAGTCATAAGAAAATCATGTACTTTTCAGGAAAATCATTTTTCAATCAAGAAAGGCTTAGGCATACAGAATGGAACCTACCTTTCTGAAATGTGCAAGCATGTCTGGACTTCGCTCACACATTTCTGTGAGGAGGACTACAGATGTGTGAAGGACACCTGAAAGAAAAGATCAAAGGAAAACTAAAAATGAGGCTATTATTCAATTTTATAGAATAGGGCTTTTGAGTTCCTGAAGGTCAATTCCAAAACGATAGTTGGTACTTTTGCTTTTTAATCCCCCAAAGAATCTAAGCATTGAAGTGAATACAAAGGAGGAACTTAATAGATGCCTGCTGATTTAATACTGGCCAAGTCAGTAAAATTAGAATGTTTTCAACAATTACGTGACCAAAATAATTATTCAAAAGTGACGAGCAATACATGTGTCTTTCCATCTGAGAATATCCATAAAAACATACTCACAATGTAAGCTAGGTATCATCTGTTCTATACTTGATCAATAGGCTATTACCTGCGTTCTAACAGATAATTCAAGAGGCAAAAATCTTAATAAGATTTTAAATTTCCAGATAAAACGTACCAAAACCCTGGGATAATTGTGGATGACAAAGTAAATTTACTTGCTCCAGAGTCAGTAAAAACAATCTCACAATGCTTTCCACTAATAAATAAGTGCTCTAAATAATTCAGTTGTTCAACAAATATATTTTGCACATTCTAGGCACAGCACTGAATTCATAAAATTAAATATACCAAATAATTTCTTCTCTTAGCATTTAAGCCACGTGAGTTTTCTTTATTCAGAACTTATTTCGCTGACTTGAAATAAGAATAAAATATTTGGGAAAAGAACAGCCGCATTCCATTAAATTCCTGTTTTATATAAAGATTCTGAGTACCTAATACAACTTCGGTCAGAAATAATAGAAAAGAATTTTCACTTTTTTTTTTTCTCTGAGTTAGGCAAGGTCTGGCTCCGTGTAGCCCAGCCTAGAGTACAGTTTTGCAATTACAACCTCTGCCTCCCAGGCTCAAGCCATCCTCCCACTTCAGCCTCCCGAGTAGCTGGGACCACAGGCATGTGCCACCACGCCCAGCTTATTTTCTGTATTTTTTGCAGAGATGGGGTCTCACTTTGTTGCCCAGGCTGGTCCTGAACTCAAGTGATCTGCCCACCTCGGCCTCCCAATGTGCTAGGATTATAGGCACAAGCTACCACGCCTGGCCACACAAATCTTATACTCCTACCACATGATAATGAAGAAAATTTTTTCTTTTACTGTAAAATAGTCAAGAAATCAAAGGATTTTTCACACAAAAATTATGGGTAGGCTTTGTCTATTACACTAAATATTAACTTAATATTTTTAATATAGTAAAAGAAGACCAAAGAGGAAAGATAAGTTTACTATGAAGGAATCAATCTCTAATATAAAATGAGGATATATGAGTAGAAAGATTTGGCAGACCAGACCTTCCTGGAATTGTGTCTAAGGCACAGTAGAAAGGCGACTCCACTGTACTGAGCCATAGGACTAACATACCCTTAAGCCTTTTCTCTTTCCCTTTCTCCCTCAATACTTCATGAACGCATCCAAATTACATTACCATGGTTCTTCTCATTCAATAAATTTTTTGTTGCTGGTAAAAACATCTCCATAAGTTCAGGAACTTTCCTGATGACATGAACAGCACATAGTGCTGCCTATAAAAAAAAAAAATAAAAGAACAAAAGGTTTATTTCAATTATGCCAGGGCAACCAATCTTATAAAAAACCACCAACACAAAAATCTCACCAACTAGTTCATCTACTAGAAAAATAAAGAAGGAAGAGGTTAAATATTAGATTTATGGCTAGACACAGTGGTGGCCCACTCCTATAATCCCAGCACTTTGGGAGGCCAAGGCAGAAGAATCACTTGAGCCCAGGAGTTTGAGACCAGCCTGGGCAACACAGTGAGAACTTGTCTCTATTCAAAAAAATTAAGAGGAGAGAAAATTATTTATTAACTGGTTGGAAATTTCCAGTTTATACTATTACATTAAAGAGATTTTCCAGTTCCCCTGTCCCTTTCTTCATATACTGCTAGACAAGTAGGCAAAAACTTTCTACATTAGACTATGTATGGTTAATATAAACTTATCAAACAAGTTAAACATAATTTATGTGGAGGTTTGAAGAGGTAAAAAAGACAAGGACCTCCATCTGTGATAATCATACCTCTGAATAAGATGACTAACAGGCTATAAAGATATCACACAACAAAAAGATATTTACTGTAAATGCTATAAACCTGCTGTTATGTTTAATACTATCTATGTGGTCCCCAAATGACTCTGTTGACATCAAGAAAATAATTTGAAAAATACTTAGTTTCTACTAAAGAAAAGATGGCCTTACTAGCTTATTCACTGGAAAATAAAGTACATTTAAACACTGATTTTGGATATCCCCCAAAGTAACTATCACTACTATGTGTTTCAGTCAAATACCATAAAAGTTTACATATATTAACAAAAAAATGTATTTCTGCTAATTATATTTATGTTACATTTGGTAGGAAAAAAACCTTTTTTTCTAACCTGCAGGAATGTTTTATTTTAATATGATAATGAGCTTTCTAAACAAGAGTACCTCATATATTCTTTAAGAAAAAGGACCAGCTTACAAATTAAGAAAATAATTTAATTTTGTTTGCAGCCATCGTTAACAGCTATTGAAAATGGCTTGGCCCATTCAATGCCTCTTTCTCACACCACTAATAGAGAGGCACAGTAAATGCCAAATAGACCACAGTTTATGTTTATTTCTTAAGTTCTAAATTCCATACGCTTTGTTTTCAAAGGTTGTAGGGTTCAAGCAATTTTTAAAAACTCAATAAAATGTTCATATCAACAAATAAAATCAGATAGAAGAATAATTCTATTACTAATCCATTCAGAAAGTGGGTTCTACATCATTCCCTAATAATTATCTAGGACCCAGTGGAATTGCCCTTCCAGAGATACAAAGGCACTAATACAAAGATACAGGCACTAATTATTAGAACAAAAGTAAATTCATAAAGCAGTTCATAATCACTTTGTTGTAATACTACTTAGAATCAGGTAATTTAAGAAGTAATTTGGTATGTCACCTAGGATATATCCAGTAACATTTGTTTGTTTATAAATCATTTCCTTAAAAAAAGAGGAATTAAGGTTAATATATCATGATGTAAAATATATTTACTACACAGAGAAAAAGACTACATTTTCATGAGATCTTTCAAAAATGAGTAATAGCCTTTTCATCTCCATAATACCCCCTAATCCAAACAGACATCTGGTTTCATTAAAAGTTACCTTTTTTCTTAAATAAGAGTTGGAGGTTTTCAGGAGTTTCTCTACCTCTCCTGCAAGATCTCTGCACATCTCTGAGGAGCCCATGCAGCCGAGGGTACAAAGTGCTAGCCCTTGCACGAATTGCGTGCTATGATTAAGATCACTGCAAAAGAAAAGAAGAACGTAGGAACAAGCATGCTCCGCCTAGTGCTCCCCAAGAAGCAGCTTCACAATTTCAAACTAGTTCAGAATGACTCAAGATTTCTCCAGTAACAAAAACAATTAATAGAATTATTTGTTGCAGAAAATGTTTATTCCAACTTTATTACAAATTAGCAATACAGTAAACAGACTGAGAGTCCCTCCTACAGGCTTATAAGTCAATGTTTCCAGGTACCAAAGCAGTAGAAGTTGAACATGTTATCTACTGGATGTTAAAGACACACACTTTAGAAAACTCTGCAAACTTGGCTGGGCGCAGCAGCTCACACCTATAATCCTAGCACTTTGGCAGGCTGAGGCAGGTGGATCACCTGAAGCCAAGAGTTCGAGACCAGCCTGGCCAACATGGTGAAACCTCATGTCCACTAAAAATATAAAAATAGGCTAAGCATGGTGACAGGCGCCAGTAATCCCAGCTCTTCAGGAGGCTGAGGCAGAATGGCTTAAACTCAGGAAGTGGAGGTTGCAGTAAGCTGAGATCACACCACTGCATTCCAGCCTGAGCAACAGAACAAAAACTCCATCTCAAAAAAGAAAAAAAAAAAGGTAAGAAAGAAAATTCAGCAAACAGTTAACAGTAAACAAGTGGTAAAGATAAAAATATGAAGCAAAACTGTGTTTTTAAAAGAGCATTGTTTGCAAATTAAAACCACACTGAGATACCATCTTGTGCCAGTTAGCATGGCGATCATTAAAAAGTCAGAAGACAACAGATGCTGGAGAGGATATGGAGAAACAGGAACACCTTTACACTGTCGGTGGGAGTGTAAATTAGTTCAACCATTGTGGGAGACAGGGTAGCAATTCCTCAAAGATCTAGAACTAGAAATACCATTTTACCTAGTAATCCCATTACTGGGGATTACTGGGTATATACCCAAAGAATTATACATCATTCTATTATAAAGACACATGCACATGTATGTTTACTGCAGCACTATTCACAATAGCAAAGACTTGGAACCAATGCAAATGCCCATCAATGATAGACTGGATAAAGAAAATGTGGCACACATATACCATGGAATACTATACAGCGATAAAAACAGATGAGTTCATGTCTTTTGCAGGGACACGAATAAAGCTGGAAACCATCATTCTCAGTAAAGTAACACAAGAATAGGAAACCAAACACAATATGTTCTCACTCATAAGTGGGAACTGAACAATGAGAACACATGGACACAGGGAGGGGAACATCATGAACCAGGGACTGCTGGGGGTTGGGGGGTGGTTAGAGGAGGGATAGCATCATGAGGAATATAGATGACAGGGTGATGTATGACCTATGTAACAAACTTGCATGTTCTGCACATGCACCCCAGAGCTTAAAGTACAATTTAAAAAAAAAAAAAAAAAAAAAAAGAGCATTGTATTGTCAGGCACCGTGGCTCACACCTGTAATCCCAGCACTTTGGAAGGCTGAGGTGGGTGGATCACCTGAGGTCAGGAGTTTGAGATCAGTCTAGCCAACATGGTAAAACCACTCTCTACTAAAAATACAAAAAAAATAGCCGGGTGTGGTAGCAGGCGCCTGTAATCCCAGCTACTCAGGAGGCTAAGGCAATTGCTTGAACCAGGGAGATGGAGGTTGTAGCGAGCCGAGATTGTACCACTGCACTCCAGCCTCGGCAACATAGCAAGACTCCGTCTCAAAAAAATAAATAAATAAAAATAAATTCTCCCAAAAGTAAGTTTGCAGATTCACTGTATTTAAATACTACATTTTATAATTACAGTAATTGTCATTTTGGAATTTTCTACTACCCAGTGGAAAAATTTAAAGTAAAATTTCATTTACCACAGAAAAGTATAACTTTCAAATGTCAACAAATTTGATCACCTATATCCCTCTGCTTCTACTTTCTCTTAAATACAGAAATACTGAAAATACTCATCACTATTCACTGTTAGACCATAAAATAAATAAATAAAAAGAAATACTGTGAATAAAAAACAAAGCTAAAAAGGAGATTAAACTCACAGACAAATCAAAACCAAACTAAAAGAAACCAAAACGCACGTTAAGGCATTCAAAGCCATCAGAACTTCCATAGCTTTCTAACAGAAAATCCCTAAGAGGGATGCTAGAAAAACTGCTAATTCCTTGCTTAGGTCCTCTCATTTCTTCATACAGCAATTGTTCCTCAGTCTGTAATCAAGTTACAAACATAAATGAACTACTGCATTAGTAAAGCAGCCATAAGAGAAAGACTACCCGTAAACATTCATGTAGCTAAGTATAATCCTATGCAACTGAACTCTCAGACAGATTCGACAGCCAATAAGCAAGACCTCTCATTTTACCTTTAAAATGGTATTTACTCAGAATATACACTGGCAATTTTTAAATAAATGTAAAGTTTCATTATTCATAGTATTCAAAGACCTGGAAATACAAAAATGCCCAGATTTTACCAATGCTTTTTCTTTTCTATGAAGGTCCAAATGGTTGTTTCATTGGTAACTTGTATTCTTATGCCTGAAGGTGTACAGCAGTATCTTCATTAATAAAATTATCCCCTATACAAGTTTTAATCCTATGCTTAATCTCTTTACATATAAGCTACTGAGCTAAGAACAATTCAAATATACCTTGGAAAGTAAATATAAACTCAGTAAATAGAAGTTCTTGAGGTTATATTACAAAAAAAAAAGACTTAAAAGTACAAAGTAGGCCAGGCGCAGTAGCTCAAGCCTGTAATCCTAGTACTTTGGGAGGCCTAGGCGGGGTGGATCACCTGAGGTTAGGAGATTGAGACCAGCCTGGCCAACATAGAGAAACCCCATCTCTACTAAATATACAAAAATTAGCCAGCCAGGCATGGTGGTGGGTGCCTGTGATCCCAGCTATTCAGGATGCTGAGGCAGGAGAATCACTTCAACTTGGTGGGGGTAGAGGTTGCAGTGAGCCAAGATCGCACCACTTTACTCCGGCCTGGGCAAAAGAGCGAGACTCCGTCTCAAAAAATAAAAATAAAAAAAACAAAGTATTTAATAGTTGTTAGAAAAAAGAAAAGTAAGACTTACTTCTTGATACAGTTGGTCATGAGAAGATGGACATCTTGTCTTTCATCTAACAGCAGCATTGCCCCTAAATAGCCAATGCGTTTGTCTGTAAATTTTTGAGAGGCAATAAGCTTGAGGCACTCCAACTGTAAAAAAGAAAAAAAAATTAAAAACTTGCTACCACAATCTAGAAAAGCAATGATTTTAACCCAGAGTCCCCAGCTGGCTAAAGTAATGTACAAACATGTTTCATCAAACTACCTAAATCTTTTTTTTTTCTGAGACGTAGTTTCACTCTTGTTGCCCCGGCTATAGTGCAGTGGTGCGATCTCAACTTACGGCAACCTCCGCCTCCCGGGTTCAAGCAATCCTCTTGCCTCAGCCTCCTGAAGAGCTGGGATTATAGGCGTTAGCCACTACGCCAGGCTAATTTTTGTATTTTTAGTAGAGATGAGGTTTCACCATGTTGGTCAGGCTGGTCTCAAACTCCTGACTTCAGGTGATCTGCCTGCCTTGGCCTTCCAATGTGCTGGGATTACAGTCCTGGGTTCAAGCGGTTCTCCAGCCTTGGCCTCCCAAGTAACTGGGACTACAGGTGCCTGCCACCACGCCTGGGTAATTTTTTTTTTGTATTTTTAGTACAAACGGGTTTCACCACATTGGCCAGGCTGGTCATGAACTCCTGACCTCAGATGATCCTCCTGCCTGGGCCTCCCAAAGTGCTGGGATTACAGGTATGATCCACCACACCTGGTCAAACTCCTAAATCTTTTTAGAAGGCAAAGATGGAAGACCTTTGGCTATCTTAATAGAAACCAAGTTCTAGAACAGATCATTTTATCAAGGCCCCATGATATTTGCCATTCAAATAATCTCTCAGTTTTACATTAGTTCTGCAGATTCATACAAACACAAACTAGTGAAATATTGTAAGAAGAGATTAACAAAACAAATTCCTACTTTAATCCCCAGGTTACACTAAATGAGCATTTAATGTATATTTAAGGTACGGTTTCATTTTGAGAATTAACTCAGTAACTGGAAATACACCAACCTATACTAACCATCAGGAATGTATAATTAATTTAAAAAGAGAGAGGCAATAACTGAGTTTAATATAATGTAGAAAGTATGCGAACCAAATACATTTACGGCTTGATCCAAGTACTATGGGCGAAGTTGAGAGTTTAGAAATCCAACACAGAAAAAAACAAACAAAAAACAGGAAAACTCAGTAGTAGAATTAAGCTAAAATAATTTGCATGATTTCTTCTTTACATCATTGTTAGAAATAGCTTCTTAGGGCTTAAGAGTTCACGTAAATTAGTCTGTCTATCTACTTGGCCTTTCTTGAATCACCTTCAAAATCATTTTGACATACTTTATCACTCTGTCTTGACAAACATGGAAAAGCCAAAACATTCCCTCTACAGCAGTTTTCAAAGGGCGTACACAAGGCAGACTAATCAAGAAGAGTTTTCAAAACCATGATCCCTTTAGAATCATACATCCCAAGGAAAGACTCTCAAATGGAGACCTGTGTATACAGAAAGCTAAAATCACGTGAGATTACTTTCCATTATGAATTTATCTACTAAGCTCAAATGTGAAATTTAGGAAGGTGAAACAGTTCCACAGTTATTTCAAGCTATTTAAAAATTGTTCTCTCAGGCTGGGCGCGGTGGCTCACGCCTGTAATCCCAGCACTTTGAGAGGCAGAGGCGGGTGGATCACGAGGCCAAAAGATCAAGACCTTCCTGGCCAAGATGGTGAAACCCCATCTCTACTAAAAATACAAAAATTAGCTTTGCATGGTGGCGCACGCCTGTAGTCCCAGCTACTCGGGAGGATGAAGCAGGAGAATTACTGGAACTTGGGAGGCGGAAGCTGCAGTGAGCCGAGATCTTACCACTGCACTCCAGCCTGGTGACACAGCAAGACACCATATCCAAAAAAAAAAAAAAAAAAAATGCTCTCTCAATGTACCTTCATTAAAAACTTCGAAAGTTGGCTGAATGACTATACTATCATGAGCGTTTCAAAGAAGTCTCCAAGGGAAAATAACCAGTATCAAAAAGGAAAACATAAATGCCTTGTGAAATTGAAAAGATTATGTAGTAACAAACCTTCCCTTTGAATTTAAAAAGCAATTTCTGAAACAGAAGCTGATGAAAGCCATCTTTACAATGTCAACAGAAAATTTACTGCTAAGGTGAGTGAGAAAATCAAAAGCTAAAATATCATCAAACAAATCTCTTTTTAAAATTGGATTTTCAATCTTCTCATTCGTGTGTGAGTGTGTGTGTGTGCGTGCACACGCGTGTGCGTGTCAGAGTCTTACTCTGTCACCCAGGATGGAGTGCAGTGGTGCAATCTCAGCTCACTGCAACCTCCAACTCACTAGTTCAAGCAATTCTCTTGCCTCAGCCTCCTGACTATCTAGGATTACAGGTATGCACTACCCATGCCCAGCTAATTTCTGTATTTTTTTTTAATAGAGATGGGGTTTCACCATATTGGCCAGACTGGTCGTGAACTCCTGAGCTCATGATCCGCCCGCCTCAGCCTCCCAAAGTGCTAGGATTACAGGCGTGAGCCACCGCACCCGGCAATTTTTGTATTTTTAATAGACACGTGGTTTCCCCCATGTTTGCCAGGATGATCTTGATCTCCTGACCTTGCGATCCACCCACCTCAGCCTCCCAAAGTGCTGGGATTACAAGCATGAGCCACCGCACCAGGCCTGATCCTCTTAATTAAAAAGAAAAAAAAGTTAGAGCTATATGATGCTATGATGTGAACAATCATCTTAATGAAAAGATGCAATTAAAATTTTGTAAACATTAACAGCTCTGCAACTGATTGGGCAGATCTTTTTAAAAGTTACCTTTACTTTATTAGAGACAGGTCTTGCTCTGTCATCCAAGATAGAATGTGGTGGCATGATCACAGTTCACTCTAACCTCTAACTCTTGGGCTCAGGACATCCTCCCACCTCAGCCTACCAAGCAGCTACAACTATTAGGCTAATTTTTTACTTTACCTTTTTTTTTTTTTTTGAGCCGGAGTCTCACTCTGTTGCCCAGGCTGGAGTGCAGTGGCACAATCCCAGTACACTGCAACATCCGCCTCCTGGGTTCAAGCGATTTTCCTGTCTCCGCCTCCCAAATGGCTGGGACTATAGGCGCCCAGCGCCACATCTGGCTAATCTTTCATATTTTAGTAGAGACGGGTTTTCACTTTGTTGCCAAGGATGGTGTCAAACTCCTGATCTCAGGCGATCCATCCACCTTAGCCTCCCAAAGTGCTGGGATTACAGGTGTGAGCCACTGCACCTGGCCCTAATTTTTTCCTTTTTGTAGAAATGAAGTCTCACTATGTTGCCCAGGCTGGTCTTGAAATCCTGGCCTCAAATAATGCTTCTGTCTTGGCTTCCCAAAGTGCTGGGATTATAGGCATGGGCCACCATACCCAACCTACTTCTTTTTGATATTCAGAAATAACTGTCTGGTTTATACACACACACACATAACAATCATTATTTTTGAAAAGCAAGCTTGTTATAACTGCTCTACCACTATGTAGGGCTGGCAACACAAAACCTATATAGATCAGTCTGTTTTTTCATTCTTCTGGCAGAAAAAAAAAAAAGAAAAATCTGATCCTCCTAGTGAATCCTGTTTTTTCTTTTGAGAAAATTTATTATTAAATATTCCATTCAAAATACATAAATATCACTTAACGGTCAACTCATCCACCAGGCAGCTTTATTAAATCTTAACATTTTGCCCTATTTAAAGTTTTTAATATTACAAATTCAACTGAAGCCCTCTGTGTACTGAGCCCCAATCTCGTTTTTCCATCCTAGAAGTAATCAAAACTCCAAACTGCTGTTCATGACTACCATGCCACATATTCTTACTACACATGGAGAGACAGGTGGTTTTAAATGTTTTCAACTTTAAATAAATATTATACTGATATTCCTGCTCTTTTCACTCAACAGCTTTGAGTATTACATCAAGACAAGCAGCTCTAATTCAGTCATAACTCATTGCTACATAGCATCCCATTTTTGAATATAAATTTACCGATTCTTTTTGAGGTCCAATAGATTGTTTGCAATGTTTCACTATTAGAAACACTGCTGAAATTAATACTCTTATACATGTCTTTGTATACTGGACAATTTATCTAGGTTATAGGCCTAAGGAGGCTTGATCGGATTCAGATTTTTCAGGTTTTGCCTTATTGTGATCTGATTTTGCAAATATGCACCACTTAGAGCCAGTGGTATGAACTTTCATCAGAAGGCATATAATTATTCATGGTAGCCCGCACATGGTGGCTCACGCCTATAATCTCAGCACTTAGGAGACAAAGGCAGGCGATTACCTGAGGTCAGGAGTTCAAGACCAGTCTGGCCAACATGGTGAAACCCCATCTCTACTAAAAATACAAAAAATTAGCTGGACATGATGGCGGGTACCTGCAATACCAGCTACTTGGGAGGCTGATGCAGGAGAATCGCTTGAACCTGGGAGGCTGAGGTTGCCGTGAGGCAAGATCAAACCACTGCACTCCAGCCTGGCAACAAGAGCAAAACTCCATCTCAAAAAAAAAAATTTTCTGGTATTTGTCTCCGTTTTGTGACATTAGCAGCACTGATGATCATCATAGGTTGCAAAATGGTCATATCCTTTTTTTTTTGCAGGGGAAAGAGTTTCTACCTAAAGCCTATGACAGTCACCCATGTATTATTGTAGAGCATTTGTTTACAGCTTTAACAAGAGTGCTATTATCATCACTTCTTTTCAATACTGTACTACCTGTACAGTGTAATAAGGAAATAAGAAAATGTATAAGGATGTCAAAGGAAAAAAGAGAACTGTCATTGTGTGCAGACAAAAGTAGCCTTGACTATATGGAAACAATGACCTCTATAGAGACTCTTAGAACCAAGTTCAATAATGTGGCAAAGTAGGTAAATATATTTAAAAATCAATTATATTGCTAAAGATATACAACATAATTATTTAAAATTTTAAAGAATATTATTTGCAACAGAAACAAGAACTCTAAATAACCTACATACAAATTTCTCCAAAGATGTGTAAGACTTAAAAATTCTGTTTTGGGGGAAAGTTTTTTTTAATTTTTAAAAAAGGGGACTCCATGTTTGGATCCCCTTCCACTCTCATGGAAGCTGTCTTTCTCTCTCCTAGATTTCCCTTCTGGAGTCCCCTTCCACACTCTTCATGAAAGTTTTCTCTCTTCTCCTTTTTTTCTCTTTCTTTACCTAAATAAATAACTTTTCTGCAACAACAACAACAAAAAAATTTTTTTTAAAGATGTATAAGACTTTATGGAGAACATTGTAAAATTTAGAGAAGTTAAAGAAGTGCAGTGCTATGCTAGGCAGACGGAAGGAAAGAATATCCAATACGAGTCATTAGGTATAGCAAGCAAGACTGGAACTGGGGAAAAACAAAATCAGGCTCAGCCTGGTAGCAGCCTACTACCGACGTGGAAATGTGGATTTCCATTCTACAAATCTAATGATTCTTCTAAGAGAAACCAGAAATCCAGATTTCTATGGAAATTCTTTTTTTTATATAATAGCAGAAATAATTTTAAATACTATACAGGACAAACCAAACACATCTGTGTAAGAATATGGTCCCAAGCCCCAGTTTTCTACTCCTGCAATCTACCCACTTTTTTAGCTACTTGACTAATATTTCTGGAATGTCCTTAACCCACACACATAAAGGTTACATATACCACAGGAAATCGATCATCACCTTTGCTATAAAAATGCTGAGGATACCGTCTCTTACATTATTAAGAAACTCCTAGATGAAAGGTCCATATAAAAAACCTCTTTCAGAATTCACTGCTTCAAAAAACATTGCTGTCCTTGAAGAAATGGTAAAATGCATAACATTTGAGGCTTTTCATATACAAAATATGTGTCTAACACTTAATAACTTAATCTTTATAACAACACTATAAAGTAGGCATTAAGATTGTCCCCATTTTGCAGATGAGGAAACTGAGACTCAGTAAGGTTAAAGAACTTACTCAAAGGCAGAAGTCACATCCAGGCAGTCTGGTTCTCTGCAGTTTTGCACTTCAATCATGGCAATAACCACGTAACAGCTGACTGTCTCTTTTCTTGCCTTAGCTATTGCACCAACAGCAACTACACTGACCTTAGTCTCTAAATTCTTCCTTTTTCCAACTCCTAATTTCTACTATTCTTTTTCTCTCTAATGCAGATGCTAGTAGTTTATGCCATCTCAAATCCTTTGTACAGCAAGGTAGGGTTAAATTTTTTTTTTCTTTTGAGATGGATTCTCGCTCTGTCACCCAGGCTGGAGTGCAGTGGTATGATCTCAGTTCACTGCAACTTCTACCTTCCAGTTTCAAGTAATTCTCCTGCCTAAGCATTTCGAATAGTTGGGATTACAGGCACATGCCACCACGCCCGGTTAATTTTTGCATTTTTAGTAGAGAAGGAGTTTCACAATGTTGGCCAGGTTGGTCTCAAACTCCTGACTTGAAGTGATCCGTCCGCCGTGGCCTCCCAAAGTGCTGGGATTATAGGTGTGAGTCACCGCGCCCAGCCTACCCCGTAAGTTTTATTGTAAAATTTAAGACTTTCAAAATATAGCTATTAGAAATTTTAAAACTTCTGAGAGAGATCCAAGATGGCCGATTAGCAACAGCTCAGGATTGTAGCTCCCAGGGAAAATGCAGAGAGCGAGTGGACGCCGCACTTTCAGACAAATTTTTGTTGCCCACAGACTGGGAGATTCCTGGCGGAAGAGCCACACTGGTCGCCAGCGCGACTCTTTTGGCCGGTGCGGCTGTTTTACCGGTGCCCCAGCGCGGCACTTCTCAGTGCGGAGTATACGGGACTGAGTGCCCTTTTAGTTGGGCTCGGCTGGTCCCATCCCCACAAGGAGAACAGCAATTGGAAGCGCTCGGACTGAGAGTTTCGCAGCAAGCACAGCCAAACCCAGGAAGGTCCAGTTCTGTGGGGAACAGGCGTCTGCCAAAGGAAAACTAAGAAACAGAAAAATTTCATCACCAGGTGGAGAGAGACCCAAGATGGCCACGTAGCAGCAGCCCAGGATTGTAGCTCCCAGTGAAAGCGCAGAGAGCAATTGGATGCCGCAATTTCAGACGAATTTTTGTTGCCCACAAACTGGGAGATTCCCAGCAGAGGAGCCACACGGTTCTCCAGTGCAACTCTTTTGGCTGGCATGTCTGTTTTGCCGGCGCCCTGGCACAGTGCTTCTCAGTGCGGTGTGTACGGGACTGGGTGCCCTTTTAGTCGGGCTCCGCTGGTCCCATCCCCACAAGAAAACAGCAATTGAAAGCGCTGAGGACTGAGAGTTTCACAGCAAGCACAGCCGAACCCAGGAAGACCTAGCTCTGTGGGGAAGGGGCGTCCACTGAAGGAAAACTAAGAAACAGAAAAAACTTCATCACCAACAAGCCAGACATCCTCTCAGAGACCCAATCTGAAAGTCAGCAATTACAAAGACGACAGGTGGATAAATCCGCAAAAATGGGAAGAAATCAGTGCAAAAAGGCTGAGAACATCTGAAATCAGAATGCCTTTCCTCCTACAGGGGATCGCACCTCCTCATTAGCAAGGGAACAAGACCTGATGGATAATGAGTGTGATGACCTCACAGAATCAGGCTTCAGAAGGTGGACGATAAAAAATTTCTGTGAGCTAAAAGAACATGTTCTAACCCAATGCAAAGAAACTAAGAACCTTGAAAGAAGATTTAATGAAATACTAACGAGAATGGACAACTTAGAGAGGAATATAAGTGAATTGATGGAGCTGAAAAACATGAGAACTTCACGAAGCATGCACAAGTTTCAACAGCCGAATTGACCAAGCAGAAGAAAGGATAACAGAGGTCGAAGATCAACTCAATGAAATAAAACAAGAAGGCAAGATTAGAGAAAAAAGGGTAAAAAGGAATGAACAAAGTCTCCAAGAAATATGGGACTATGTGAGAAGACCTAATCTACGTTTGATAGGTGTACCTGAATGTGACAAAGAGAATGAATCCAAGCTGGAAAATACTCTTCAGGATATTATCCAGGAAAACTTCCCCAACCTAGCAAGGCAAGCCAATTTTCAAGTCCAGAAAATACAAAGAACACCACAAAGATATTCCTCAAGAAGAGCAACCCCAAGGCACATAATTGTCCGATTCACCAGGGCTGAAATGAAGGAGAAAATGCTAAGGGCAGCCAGAGAGAAGGGTCAGGTTACTCACAAAGGGAAACCCATCAGACTCACAGCCGATCTCTCAGCAGAGACCCTGCAGGCCAGAAGAGAGTGGGGGCCAACATTCAACATCCTTAAAGAAAAGAACTTTCAGCCTAGAATTTCATATCCAGCCAAACTAAGCTTCATAAGTGAAGGAAAAATAAAATTTTTTGCAAACAAGCAAGTACTCAGAGATTACATCACCACCAGGCCTGCTTTACAAGAGCTTCAGAAAGAAGCACTACACACAGACGGGAACAACCAGTACCAGTCATTCCAAAAACATACCAAAAGGTAAACAGCTTCACCATAATGAAGAATCTACATCCACTAATGGGCAAAACAGCCAGCTAGCATTACCAGAAGCTGTGATTTTCGTCTCTGATAAAACAGACTTTAAAACAACAAAGACCATAAGAAACAAAGAGGGACATTACATGGTGGTGAAAGGATCAATGCAACAAGAAGAGCTAACGATCCTAAATATGTATGCACCCATTACAGGGGCACCCAGGTACATAGGGCAAGTTCTTAATGACTTACAAGGAGACTTAGGCTCCCACAC
>PVKP010010077.1:30255-65999 GCA_004027715.1 Plecturocebus donacophilus
TCAGCAATTGCATAGCATTTCACAGGTTTAAATAAAATATTGGTTGGCTGCTTATTTGTTATTTTCATCCCCTATTCCTTCCTGTCTCCATTGTTAAGCACAATTATTGGCATAAAAGAGGTTTTTAATACCCATTTTTAGACTGCATTCTAGCCTGGGCAATAAAACAAGAATCCCGTTCTCTCTCCCTCTTTCTCTTTGTCTTTCTTTCTCTCTTTCATACTTTTTTTTCTTTCTTTTGCTCTTTCTTTCTCCTTTTCTCTTTCTTTCAAAAAAAAAAAAAAGAAATTTTAAAATTTCTATATAGCTTACATTTGATTTCTATCAGCATCACACCAGATGCTACAGTAAAAATTTTTTTAAAGGTGAAATTAGTTTTAATATTATTATTTAATCAATATATCTAAAATGTCATTTCAACATACGATCAATGCAAAAATTGTACTTATTTTACACTTGCTTTTGCACTAAGGCTTCTATATATAGTACGTACTTTACACTTACAGCACATCTCAATTTGTACATTTTCATCAGAAATAGCTGAATTAAAAAGAACAAGAAATAAAAAGAAATAGCTGAACTGTATTTGGATTTCATAAAATTTACTATTTATAAAGTAGACTCACATATCCAAGTTGTTTAAAACATATTTAAAAGTTTTCCAATAACTAGGCTGGGCACAGTGGCTCATCCCTGTAATCCTGGCACTTTGGGAGGCCAAGGCAGGTGGATCAGTTGAGGTCAGGAGTTTGAGACTAGCCTGGCCAACATGGTGAAACCCATCTCCATCAAAAATATAAAAATCAGCTGGGTGTGTTGGCAGGTGCCTGTAATCCCAGCTACTGGGAAGGCTGAGGAAGAAGAATTTTGCTTGAATCTGAGCAGTGGAGGCTGCAGTGAGCTAAGATGGCACCACTGCACTTCAGCCTGGGCAACAGTTTTCCAACAATTAAATCAAGTATCAAAAAACTTTATTTTCCTTTAATATTCATCTCAGTTGAAACAGCCACATCAAGAGGTCAATAGCTACATGTAGCTACTAGTTTCCGTAATGAACACCTCATCTAATAAATAAAATGCAATTAAATAATGGCTGCACGCCGGGCAAGGTGGCTCACGCTTGTAATCCCAGCACTTTGGAAGGCTGAGGCAGGTGGATCACCTGAGGTCAGAAGTTCAATCCCAGCCTGGCCAACATGGTGAAACCCCATCTCTACTAAAAATACAAATATTAGCCGGGCATGGTGGCAGGCAACTGTAATCCCAGTTACTCAGGAGACTGAGGCAGGAGAATTGCTTGAACCTGGGAGGCAGAAGTTGCAATGACCCAAGATCACGCCACTGTACTCCAGCCTGGGTAACAAGAGCAAAACTCCGTATCAAAAAAAAAAAAAGTGGCTGTTATTATACACTAAATGAAAATGGCTATGATAAAATACATTGTTCACTGGGAATAAAAAAAAAACAAGAAAATGGCACTGATTCACACAGGCAGGTGACAAAATCTAGATATGAAAATTTTACAGGCATATTATAAAGGTAATTCCAATGGGTGGGGTACTAAATTACTGATATGAACAAGCTGGTGACTCATTCAAATAGAGGAAACAGAATAAGAACTTTTTTTTTTTTTTTGAGATGGAGTCTCGTTCTGCAGCCCAGGCTGGAGTGAAGTGGTGGGATCCTGGCTCACTGCAACAATCTCCACCTCCTGGATCCCGGTTCAAGCAATTCTCCTGCCTTCGCCTCCCAAGTAGCTGGGATTACAGACACGTACCACCATGCCCAGTTAATTTTTCTATTTTTAGTAGAGACGGGGTTTCTTGGCCAGGCTGGTCTTGAACTACTGACTTCCTAATCTGCCCACCTCGGCCTCCCAAAGTGCTTGTATTACAGGTATGAGCCACCATGCCAAGCCAGAATAAAAATTTTAAATTATGATTCCTAGTCCCATTCAGAAAAATATTTTTATAATACAAATTTAGCAGTTTTCTTGAGCATTTACACTTTTTACCTAAGAATTATTTTATGAAATAATTAAGGCCCAAAATACCCCAAAATGCCACCTAGATAGACCTTAAAAGTACATTCTATTTAAACATATTAAAGAAATGAATCTTAGAAAATACACAGACATCTTTTACAAAATGAAATATCCCAAGTCTTAAATCTACTCTGTGATTCCAAATTCAAGAATTTGCTCTTAGTCTGGGGACTGTGGCTCACACCTAAAATCACAGCATTTTGAGAAGTTGAGGTCTGAGGATCACATGAGCCTAGGAGTTCAACAACAGCCAAGGCAATGCGGCAGAACCCCAACTCTACAATTTTTTTTTTTTTTTAATTAGCTGACCAGGCATGGTAGTGCATGCCTGTAATCTCAGTACTTTGAGAGGCCAAGGCAGGTGGATCACTTGCGCAGGAGTTCAAAATCAGCCTGAGCAACAGCAAAGCCCTGCCTCTACAAAAAAACACAAAGATTAGCCGGGTGTGGTTCCCAGAAGGTCGAGACTGCAGTTAGAAAAGCAGAAAGTAAGCTTGTGGTGTCCACTGCACACTCCAGCCTGGACAGCAGAGTGAGACCCTGTCTCAAAAAATTAGCTGGGTGTGGTGCCATGTACCTGCAGTCCCAGCTACTTGAGAGGCTGAGGTGAGAGAAGAGCTTGAGCCCAGGAGGTTGAGGTTACGGTGACCCATCAAAGAGCCACAGCCTGGGCCAAAAAACAAGACCTTGCCTCCAAAAACAACAACAACAAAAATTTGCTCTTAAAGAAATTCCTTGGGGGCCAGGTGCAGTGACTGATGCCTGTAATCCCAGCACTTTGGGAGGCCGAGGCAGACAGATCACAAGGTTGGGAGTTCAAGACCAGCCTGGCCAAGATGGTGAAACCCTGTCTCTATTAAAAATGCAAAAAAAAAAAATTAGCCAGGCATGGTGGCGGGCACCTGTAATCCCAGCTACTCCAGAGGCTGAGGTAGAGAAAAGCTTGAACCTGGGAGGTGGAGGTTGCAGTGAGCTGAGATCACACCAATGCACTCCAGTCTGTGCAACAGAGCAAGACACTGTTTCAGAAAAAAAAAAAAAAAAGAACTTCTTTGGGAATATGTAAATATGCTGCTTCTAAAATGTTAATAATAGTTATCTCTGAGGAATTAAGACTCTTCCCCTACTCGGCTCACTGCAACCTCCATCTCCTGGGTTCAAGCAATTCTCCTGCCTCAGGAGAATGGGCATCTATTTGCTTTATACTGTGACAGCCACTACATGGATAACCACCTGGATCAATTTTTGATGTGGTAAAGCTTGTAACTGAAACATCAGAGCCTCAGGGTTTAATTCCACTCTTATCTTTCTATGAATGAAACATGAAGTATATTCCTATTAATTTTATTTTTAGAAACCATGTGAAAGAGAAGAATGCTATTATGAAACTAATTCTGTCCCAAACCAAATACATGAATATACTGATGAGCTAGCAGTTGCGACTGCCTGATCGCTTTTCTTCTGATCCAGTCCCCTTTCCTCTGATATTAACACGTCAATTATTCTTTGGGCAACTAATGGACTACCACTCTGAATCATATATTTCTGAAGATGCTGACCCCACTCCAAACCCCAAGATGAGCATAAAGTCCAAGTCATCTGATAAAATTAAATCCCAGTACTTTTTTGTTTTAACTTGGGGGCTGAAGATCTCCTTCCACTGAAATTACTGACCTAAACAGAAAGTAAGTTGATGGTGATCTTTCCTGATAGTGTTGCACATTCTTTCTTTCAATTTTGCAGTCTGTTCCTTAGAGAGACTATTTAGCATATAATACAATTCTTAAATTAAATAAAATTTAAAAGCATTAATACAAAATAAAAAAATAACCCACTATTTCCTTTTCTATGACTGAATCCCACTTATGACAGTATAAACATGGAAAAAAAAAAAGGACTTATCAAGACTATCATTCTCAAAACCCAGACTGGACATATTAAATAGTAACCATTTGTGCATGGGAGAGAATCAATAGCCAGATCTGCTCAGAATTTATAGCAATCAAGGCACGAAGTAGTTAGAACAAAATAGATGCCACCAACTGGCAACCACCCAATTTCCTTAACTTAAAAATATGTTTTGAGTTTCTCCATATAACATTGTGCACAGAGAAAATAATTAAAAAGACATTTAGCAAGACTTTTTTTTTTTTTTTTAAAGAAATGGGGTCTTACTCTGCTGCCTAGGCTGGAGTACAGTGGTGTGATCACAGCTCACTAACGCCCCAAAACTCCTGGGGCTCAAGCAATCCTCTTGACAGCCTCCTGAGTAGCTGGGACTAAAGGTATGCTTTATCACACAAAGCTTCTCTTTTTTTTAAGAGCAGGGTCTCACTATGTTGCCCAGGCTGGTCTCAAACTCCTAACCTCAAGTGATTCTCCCACCTCACCTCAGCCTCTTGAGTAGCTGGGATTACAGGCACAAGCCACCATGCCCAGCAACAAACATTTTCTTAAATATTCATTATAGTCCAGGCCATTTGGCAGAACAATCACATAATTTTTTTTTTGAAGATGGAGTCTCACTCTGTCGCCAGGCTAGAATGCAGTGGTGCAATCTCTGCTCACTGCAAACTCCACCTTCTGGGTTCAAGTGATTCTTTCACCTCAGCCTCTTGAGTAGCTGGGATTACAGGTGCACACCACCACGACCAGCTGATTTTTATATTTTTTTTAGTAGAGACGGGGTTTCACCATGTTGGCCAGGATGGTCTCAATCTGTTGACCTAGTGATCTGCCCACCTCAGCCTCCCAAAGGGCTGGGATTACAGGCATGAGCCACCGCAGCCGGCCAATTCTCGTCAATCTTTAAGCAAGCTAGCTGCCACCATCAAAACATTCTCTCATCCACATAATGAGACTCCCAATGGAAAGGATAATTGATGGCAATATCATGCCTACAAATTGCTTGCTCTCTCAATCTTACCCTCAGTTCCACAATCATTGGACTAGAAGGCTATCAAAAGTACCTCCCACCAGAAAAAGACTGACAATCCCTGAGCCACAGTGTCAAAGATACTCTTGCTAGATGTATTATCAGCCCAGCTTACCTGTCCAAAGTGAGCAGGGTAGCCCAGCATGTGCATATACAGTAATTTTGCCACATTCCGACACCGGTATGTATTGTCTTCTTCTCTAAAAGATGACCGGATTGCAGCACATTCTTTCTGGATCATTTCTCGTTCTTCAGCTTGGGTTCGGGCTGTCCGGATGGTCCGGATCAGCTCCCGCAATCTGATGGGGGCTGGCATCCTCTGGATATGGGAAGACATTAAATAGAGATGTTCACATTTTTTTTTTTACTAGCAAAGGTATTCATACAACTTCCCATTTAAATTTTTGACTAGTTTTTAAGAATTCAAGAGTTGGCAAATCCAGCTTAGCTAACCTAAACAAAGCTTGCTAAGCTTCAGCAAAGCTATTACATACAGACCTCTCAACTCTGTACATTTCTGGAAAGGCTACAAACAAAAATGGTAAGTATTAAATTAAGCAAAATAAGACAAAGAATATACTAAATATGAAAGTCCATCACTAATATCAAAATATCTCAGAAACTAATACAACTCAAATATTTACTCAATCCTTTAATAATAAGGCCAATGCCTAACCTTAGAAAAGATATTTTCTGTTCAATTACTGCTAAAGACAACATAGATCAACAAAAATGAATACGGTCACAATCACAGCTCAACTCAACAAAATATGAGAGATTAAGAGAAAAGACCAAATGTCAGATAAAAACACATCCAACAAATGGTAATCATCTAAGCACACTGCATATACTTTAAAAATGTGATGAAGAAATAAATTAACCTCAGAGAATAAGGCTGTGAGTGTCATGAATATCCTTTAAAAGCAAAAAAAAAAAAAAAAAAAAAAAAAAAAAAAAAAAAAAAAAAAAAAAAAAAAAAAAAAAAAAAAAAAAAAAAAAAAAAAAAAAAAAAAAATATATATATATATATATATATATACGTTAACAACGGACATATAACAGCCCAAATAATTGTTAAAAAAAAAAGAGAGAGAGAGAGAGAGAACAGAGAATTGGTACTAATTTGTAGTAATTACTACAAACTAATTTCAAGAATTACTACCAAGGTACAGTAATCAGGGAAATATGAACTAACTGAATTTAAGAACAGACTGACGCAAAACTGAAAGTATAGGAATAAACGCATACAAATATGCACAAGTGATTTTTAACAAAGAGGCCAAAGTTATTCAATAGGAGCATGATAGTCTATCAATGAATGGTGCTGGCAACTAGATATCTCCATAGGAGAAAAATTAACCTCAATCCTACCTACACACAATACACAAAATTTAATCAAAATGGATCACAAACCTAAAAGTCAAAGCTACAACTAAAAATCTTCCAGAAGAAAATCTTTGCAAACAGGTTAAACAGAGACTTAACGCACAACCACAAAGTATGAAAGAAAAATTTGATAACTGGACCATATCAAAGTTTAAAATTTTTGCTCTTTAAAAGACATCATTATGAAAATAAGGCACACTAGCTGAGCGCGGTGGCTCATGCCTGTAATGCCAGCACTTTGGGAACCAAGGTGGGCAGATCACTTGAGGTGAGGAGTTCAAAATCAGCCTGGCCAACATGGCAAAACCCTGTCTCTACTAAAAATACAAAACTAGCCAAGCACGGTGTATATGCCTGTCATACCAGCTACCCGGGAGGCTGAGGCAGGAGATTCGCTGAAACCCAGGAGGCGGACGTTGCAGTGAGCCAAGATCTCACCATTGTACTCCAGCCTGGGCAACAAGAGCAAAAAAGTAAAGGAAAGGGGAAAGGGGAAAGAGGAAAGGAAAAAGTAAAGAAAAGGAAAAAGGAAAGGAAAGGGAAGGAAAGAGAAGAGAGAAAAGAGAAGAGAAGAGAGAAGGAAATAAGGGAAGCCATAGAAAGGGAAAAATATTCAATATATGTTATCTGTCAAAAGACTTGCTTTCAGGATATGTAACTTTTACAACTCAATAATAAGACAATCTTATTTTAAAAGTGGGTAAACAGGTCAGGCATGGTGGCTTATGCCTGTAATCCCAGCACTTTGGGAGGCTGAGGCGGGCGCCTGAGGTTGGAAGTTCAAGACCAGCCTGACCGACATGGAGAAACTCCATCTCTACTAAAAATACAAAGTATTAGGCCAGGCACAGGGGTTCACGCCTATAATCCCAGCACTTTGGAAGGCCTAGGCAGGTGGGTCACCTGAGGTCAGGAGTTCAAGACCAGCCTGCCCCACATGGTGATACCCTGTCTCTACTAAACATAGAAAAAAAAAAAATAGCTGGGCATGGTGGCAGGAGCCTGTAATCCCAGCTAATCAGGAGGCTGAGGCAGGAGACTCGCTTGAACCTGGGAGGCAGAGGTGGCAGTGAGCTGAGATGACACCACTGCACTCCAACCTGGGTGACAAGAGTGAAACTCTGTCTCAAAAAAAAAAAAAAAATTAGCCAGGTGTGGTGGTGCATGCCTGTAATTCCAGCTACTAGAGAGGCTGAGGCAGGAGAATCACTTGAACCTGGAAGGCAGAAGTTGCAGTGAACCAAGATAGTGCCATTGCACTCCAGCCTGAGCAACATGAGCAAAACTCCATCTCAAAAAACAAAAAAAATGTGTAAACAAAAAAAGGCTAAAAGATTAGAATACTTCTCAAAAAAACATACAAGAATGGTTATAAGCACAGGAAAAGATGCTTAACATCATTAATTAGCAGGAAAAAGGAAATTAAAACCATGATAATAGATCATTGCAGTTACACACAAAAAAAGAAGAAAACCATAATGAGATACCACTCCACACCACTAAAACGGCTAAAATTAAAGACTGGCCATACCAAGACTTGGCAACGATATAGAACAACTAAACTTTCATAAACTGCCCATGGGAATAAAAATGGTTCAATACTTTAGAAAACAGTCTGGCAGGTTTTTATGACGTTAAACATACACTTAGCATATAATTTAGCAAATCTACGCAGTATATACCCAAGAGAAGTATTTACCCACGAGTAACAAAAATATGTATCTTCACCAAAACTTGTACATGAAATGTTCATAGAAGTTTAGGTCATAATTGCCAAAAACTGAAAACAACCTAAATTTCCATAAACAGGTAAATGGATGATGGTGTATCCATACAACGGACTACTTCTCAGAATAAAATAGAACCAGTTACACATAACATGAAAGTCTCAAAAACATTCTGCTAAGCAAAAGCAGCAGACACAATCGAGTACATACTACATGATTCCATTTACATGAAATTCTAGGACAAAGCTAATCCACAGAGATGGAAAAGACATTTTTCCACTAAATATAAGCTCCCTTAGTCTAGATCCTCATTTGTCTTGTATCCTCCTATAAGAATACAAACTTGGGGTGAGGGGCAGAAAAAAAAAAGACTACAAACTTGATAAATACTATGTTTATTAAATCCTAAATGCTGAAGTATCTTTAAAAAATTGAATGGTCCTTTCCAAAGCACACAAAATAAAGGTGTACCAGCTGCTCACCAACAGCCATGGGAAAAGGATGCCAGAATTCAACCCAGTTCTCTCTTTTACCCTGCCCAGATAACTTTCTCTCTGCTTCAGAACTCACACTGCCTGCTGTGAGCTTTGAGCTACTGATAGCCAACCAACCATCAAGAACACAACCAAAAAGCTGGAGCTTCTGCTGCTATGTGATCAGTCTTCCCCTAATAAACCTAAAGTTATTTGAGCTCTAAATCTAAAAACAAAATTCTAAAATTTAATTTTTCAACATTAAAATCACCTATTTTGGCCAGGCACAGTGGCTCATGCCTGTAATCTGAGCAGTTTGGGAGGCTGAGGCAGGCAGATCACAAGGTCAGTTCAAGACCAGCCTGGCCAACACAGTGAAACCCCATCTCCAGATTTAATCTCTCCTATTCAAACAGTGATATACTAACACTGGTCTTTCCTTTTATTCACTCTGTAGACCATTTCCTTTCTATGAAGACATTTCTTCTTACAGGAGAAATGCATATGCACCCTTCTATTCCCCTCAAAAGAAAGAAAACCACAAAAACACATACAGAAAACTAGCTAGGCTAGATCAGTTTAATGACAGCCAGAATATCTAAGATGTATTGGAAAGTAAGTCTGATTGAAGCATAATACAATCAGTTGATTTGGTTTAAGTTTTCCTAGTGTCACATTCTAGTCATAGTATTTTGCAAGTTGTAAATGCATTAAAGCAACTCAGATTATATATGAAATAAAAATCTGGTGGCTCATGCCTGTAATCCCAGCACTTTGGGAGACCGAGGTAGGTGGACTGCTTGAGTCCAGGAGTTCAAGACTGGCCTGAGCAACACAGCAACACTCCATCTCTACTAAAAATACAAAAATCAATTGGGCATGGTGGCATGCATCTGTAGTCCCAGCTACACGGGAGGCTGATGTGGGAGGATCACTTGAGCCCAGGGGACAGAGGTTACAGTGAGCTGAGATCGCATCACTGCACTCCAGCCTGGGTGGTGGAGTAAGACCCTGTCTCAAAAATAACAATAATAATAATAAAATGAAGTAAATCTGGAGATAAGTATTCTGGTCATTAGAGAGGCAAACATCATTCTAAGACAAGCATAATTCTTTGACCAGGTTTCACCATGACCTAGAATGATGAAACACCCAAGACCAACTTCATATGCTCTGATTTCAGGCTCACAGTGCAGCTTTCTGATTATTAAATGCTTCCTCAAGTACTCCAACTCACAAGTACCTCCATACTAGAAATAGTGTGCTGTGGAATGCAGACACAGGTAATTCAAAAGAAAAGCATATTCCCCTTATGAATTACAATACTACAGTATTATTATAACTTACAAATCAGTGTGTTTAATTGGTCTAAATCACCCCTAGGAGATGAACTACTAAAATGGAATTTCTGGATCTTCAATGCTAAAGAACAGGCTGTGGAATGTATGATCACATCAAGACACCACCCCACCCTGTCTAGGCAGCCAGCTGGCATCCCTCTAAGAGGACTTAAGTTCAGTACTCCCTAAATCATCACAGTAATTACAGGAATCTTATTTTATGCTCAATTATCCATAACCAAAATTCACCAGAACTGAGATCTAAAAAGCAGATGTCTATAAATGCAAACATGCCTACTGAACAATTCAACAGCACTGAGATAAATAAAAAGCAGACTGGGCACAGTGGCTCAGGCCTATATTCCCAGCACTCTGGGAGTCCAAGTAGGCGGACTGCTTGAGCCCAAGAATTCAAGACAAGCCTGAGCAACACAGCAAGATCCTGACTCTTAAAAAAAAAGTGTATATATATATATATATATATGTGCATGAAAAGTAATAAACACCAAGTAAACAATGATAGGTAAACAAAACAAACATCTAATCTGACACTAATAAAAAACAATTCTCACTCTCTCAACCATGTTATTAGCAAAACCACACTAAGGTATTCTCAATTCAAGAAGTATCACCAAATTCTCAAAACAAAATTTTGGTTTAAAGACATGTCCCAAAGGGTATAATTAATGCTAAGTGAGGTTATCTGATGTAAATATAGATGCCTTTTTAACTTCTATATATGGTCTGCTATCTTTCAAGTAATGAACACGTAAAAACTTGGAATAAGGCCGGGCGCGGTGGCTCACACCTGTAATCCTAGCACTTTGGGAGGCCGAGGTGGGTGGATCATCTGAGGTCAGGAGTTCAAGACCAGCCTGGCCATCATGGTAAAACCCCATCTTAAAAAAAAAAAAAAAAAAAAAAAACACTTGGAATAAAACTTGCTTTGAAAAAAAAAAATCAAATTAACAAAAATGTATAAATAAAGCAACTGCAAAATTTCAAATTTGTTAAGATGTCATTCATTCCAGAAAAACTTTAAAAAGGGTACTTTTCCCTAGAATGACAGGCAGAAATGTTAGAAAGTTACTTAATACTAACATGACAAATTTTCCCTAGTACATTCTTCATGAATCCAAGTTCTGTTAATTTTGGATATACAAGGAGGGTGGCATGATCTTGGCTCACTGCAACCTCTGCCTCCCAGGTTCAAGTGATTCTCCTGCCTCAACCTTCCAGGTAGGTGGGATTACAGGCACCTGCAACCACGCCCGGCTAATTTTTGTGTTTTTAATACAGACAGGGTTTCAATGTTGGCCAGGCTGGTCTTGATCCTGAACTCCTGCCTCAAGTGATCCACCCACCTCGGCCTCCCAAAGTGCTGAAATTACAGGTGTGAGTCACTACGCCCAGCCAACAAAACTATTATCAATCCATTTAGATATAAGAATAAATGCTTAAAAATAGCCAAAAAATGAAAAACTATACTAATAGGAGCTTTGCTTAACAGAAAATAACTTCCTGAAAGTTATTCAATACAGTAAAATAATAGTACAGGAAGAGAAAAACATAGGACATAGAAAAACAGCAAACATATATGGGAAATTAACATATGAGAAGGTGGCACTTAATTCACTGAGAAAAGAATGGTTTACTTGGTTCTGGCATAGCTGGCTCTTTATAAAAATGAAAATAATGTAAGATCCCTTACCTCACACATCATATAAATGTTGACTCCAGGTGAATAAATATGTTAATTTTTCTAAAACCATAATATTAAATATTAAGGAGAACATCTGTATACTCCTCACATGGAATGGACTCTTCTAGTTACTTATTTTATTTTTTTGAGATGGAGTCTTACTCTGTCGTCCAGGCTGGAGTGCAATGGCGCGATCTCGGCTCACTGTAACCTCCACCTCCCAGCTTCAAGTGATTCCCATGCCTCAGCCTCTAGAGTAGCTGGGACTACAGGTGCCCACCACCGGACACCCAGCTAATTTTTGTATTTTCAGTAGAGAAGGGGTTTCGCCATTTTGGCCAGGTTGGTCTCAAACTCCTGACTTCAAGTGATCCGCCTGCCTCAGCCTCTCAAAAGTGCTGGGATTACAGACATGAGCCACAGCACCTGACTGGAATGGACTCTTCTAAGACAGTTTCAGAAACCAAAGATGAAAAGAGGGATATACACAACTACTTGAAAATGTCTGTGACACAAATAAGGTTAAAAGATAAATGAGGCTGGGTGTGGTGGCTCACACCTGTAATCCCAGCCTTTGGGAGGCCAAGGCGAGCAGATCATCTGAGGTCAGGAGTTCACGATCAGCCTGACCAGTAGACACAGGGTTTCATGGCGAAACTCTGTCTCTACTAAAAGTAAAAAACTTAGCCAGGCATAGTGGTGAGTGCCTGTAATCCCAGCTACTCAAGAGGTTGAGGCAGGAGAATCGCTTGAATCCACGAGGCGGAGGTTGCAATGAGCCGAGATCAGGCCACTGCACTCCAGCCTGGGGGACAAGAGCGAGACTCCATCTCAAAAAAAATAAAAAAGATAAATGAAAGACAAGAAAAATACATGTGCCATATAACAAACAATATTCCATAAGCACTCCTACAAAATTTAAAAAAAGAAAAAGAAAAATGAACCAATGACATAAACAGACAATTCTCAATACAGGAAATTCAATGGCCATTACACATATCAAATAAAGCTAGCCCCAGTAATAGGGAACTTAAAATTAAGACAAAACTGCGTAACCATTTATCACTGGGCAGACTAGTAAAAATTAAACTATTTTTTTTTCTTGTTTCAATCAAAGCTTGTACATAAGATTACTTTATTCCTGCATCTTCTCAATTGTTTCTTCCTTGTATTTGCCCTTTTCCTTTCCTACTTGGTGAGATTTGGCTTTCCGTTGAAGGATCTTTTTGCGGTCTTTGTCCAGTTTTAGCCTAGTGATAACCACCTTGCTGGGGTGAATGCCTACGTGGACAGTTGTGCCATTAGCCTTTTCCCGCTGCACCCGTTCAATGTAGATTACATATTTCTTCCTGTAAACCTGGACTACTTTGCCAATCTGCTGACCTTTATAGTGTCCTTGTAAAACCTGAACTTCATCATCCTTTCGGATGGGCATGGATCGCACGTTGTACTTCTGTCTCAGCTCTTTGGAAAGAGGGGAGGACATAATCTTCCTTCGAATGTGGGAAGGTGCACTGAAATGCCTTTTGCAATTCTTGCTTCGGTCGGAAGTCACAAAGGGATTGAACTTCATTTTGGCAGCTGCCGATTAGGAGATGGCCGCAAAAGGGAAAAGCAAAATTAAACTATTTACACCCAGTGGTTTGATGATATGGAGAAGTCAAGGCTACTTGGGATGAAAATTAAGACAATCTATCTACAGAGTAATCTGGCAATAACAACATTTAAAATATATTTCTCTGTTAACCCAGAATTCCTACTTTGGAGACTCTAAAGAAATAAAAGCATCAGCAAATAAGGCGGCATGTACAAGGATATTTATTTTAGCACTTTGTAAGTAGCAAAAATCTAGAAATGATCTAAACGTCCACATGAAAATAATAATAAATTATAGTACATCCATGCTAAAGACACAATAGAACTGTTTAAAAGAACAAGGTAGAATTACATTTACTGTGGGACGAGTGCAGTGGCTCACACTTGTAATCTCAGCACTTTGGGAGGCTGAGGCAGACAGATTTCCAGAGCCCAGGAGTTCAAGACCTGCTGAGCAACATAGCAAATTCTCATCTCTTATTTTAAAAAATAATAAAGAAAAAGAAAAAAAAAATAATAATAAAAATCATATTGGCTGGGTGCCATGGCTCACGCCTATAAGCCCAGCATTTGGGAGGCAGAGGCAGGTAGATCACTTGATGTCAGGAGTTCAAGACCTGCCTGGCCAACATGGCAAAACCACATCTCTACTAAAACTACAAAAATAAGCCATGTGTGGTGACAGGTGCCTGTAATCCCAGCTACTCTGGAGGCTGAGGCAGAATTGCTGAACCCAGGAGGTGGAGGTTGCAGTGAGCCAAGATTGCGCTACTACACTCCAGCCTGGGTGAGACCAAGGCTCCGCCATAAAAAAAAAAAAAAAAATGCTAGACACCATGGCTCACACCTCTAATCCCAGCACTTTGGGAGGCAGAGGCAGGCGGTCACAAGGTCATGAAATTGAGTCTAACATGATGAAACCCCGTCTCTACTAAAAACACAAAATTCAGCTGGATGTATGGCATGCAGCTGTAGTCCCAGCTACTTGGAAGGCTGAGGCAGAAGAATAGCTCGAACCTGGGAGGCAGAGGTTGCAGTGAGCCGGGATCTCACCACTGCACTCCAGCCTGGGTGACAGTAAGACTCCGTCTCAAAAAAAAAAAAAAAAAATTTGTAGAGTCAGGGTGCCACTGTGTTTCCCAGGCTGGTTTTGAACTCCTGTCCTCAAGTGATCCTTCCAGCTTGACTTCCCAAAGTGCTGGGATTACAGACACGAGCCACCAGACCTGGCTAGTGAAGTTTATTTTCAGGTTTAGAAAACACGTAACATCTTCATATATCTTTAAAAGAACTAGAGTATTTCGGCCGGGTATGGTGGCTCATGCCTGTAATCCCAGCACTTTGGGAGGCTGAAGCAGGTGGATCACCTGAGGTCAGGAGTTTGAGACCAGCCTGGTCAACACAACAAAACCCCATCTCCACTAAATATACAAAAATTAGCCAGGTACAGTGGCTCATGCCTGCAGTCCCAGCTATTCGGGAGGCTCAGGCACCAGAATCACTGGAACCCAGGAAGCAGGAGGTTGTAGTAAGCCAAGATGGCACCACTGCACTCCAGCCTGGGTGAGAGAGTGATATCCTGTCTCAAATAAATAAATAAATAATAATATGTTTTTTAATTATTTATAAAATCCAAAAGTCACATGTATTTTCCTCATCTTTTAAAAAACTGTGACTTTTTCCTTCTAAACCTTCTAAACCTACTTAAATTTGTTTCCTTCTAAACCTACTTAATTTGTTACCAACATTTATAATTTGATAATTAAATCTCGTTTGTTATAATTTACTAATTAAATCTTATTTGTTACCAACAACATTTATAATTTACTAATTAAATCTCTCCAATTGTCTGAGTAGGTTTTGTTTGTTTGTTTGTTTTTTGAGACGGAGTCTCAATCTACTGCCCAGGCTGGAGTGCAGTGGCGCAATCTCAGCTCACTGCAACCTCTGCTGCTTGGATTCAAGAGATTATCCTGCCTCAGCCTCCCGAGTAGTTGGGATTACAGGCGACTGCCACCGCACCTGGCTAATTTTTGTACTTTTAGTAGAGACCGGGTTTCACTGTCTCTACTAAAAATGGTCTTGATCCACCAGCCTTGATCTCCCAAAGGGCTCGGATTACAGGCGTGAGCTGCCGCCCCCAGCGTAAGCAGGCTTTTTTAAAAAGTAAAATTTGCAAGTACCTAAAGAAAAAAAGCATTTCTCATTTCAATCATCTCATCCTCAACCCGGACCCTTCAAACTTTGACGAGTTTCTCTAGCAACCAAAAGTCATGCCATATATTTTTTTTAAAAAGACGGGGTTTCACCATGCTGGTCAGGCTGGTCTTGAACTCCCGACCTCAGGTGATCCACCCGCCTTGGCCTCCAAAGTGCTTGGATTACAGGCGTGAGCCACCACACCCGGCCAAACTCATGCCATATTAAGTGTATTGTGTTACTCCTTCAGTGAAGAAAAAAACTTAACATGTACTTTCAAAGTAAAAAGGACACCTCTTTTCCCTTTTCTCTGTCTTGACTTCATTGAAATAAAATTTTCTTACAAAAAGGCAACTGGAAAAATGCTACTACATTTTGACAAAGATATTTTCTTATTATTTATTTATTCATTTTTGAGACAGTCTCACTCTGTCGCCATGCTGAAGTGCTGTGGCACTATCTTGGCTCACTGCAACCTCCACCTCCTGGGTTCAAGCAATTCCCCTGCCTCAGCCTCCCAAGTGGCTGGGAATACAGGCATGTGCCACCATGCCTGGCTAATTTTTGTATTTTTAGTAGATATGGGGTTTCACCAGGATGGTCTCCATCTCTTGACCTTGTGATCCGCCTGCCTCAACCTCCCAAAGCACTGGGATTACAGGTGTGAGCCACAGGGCCCCAACTATACATATATTTTTTTGATACAGAGTCTCACTCTGTCCCCAGGCTGGAATGCAGTTGCCCGTTTTCAGCTCACTACAACCTCTGCCTCCTGGGTTCAAGTGATTCTCCTGCCTCAGCCTCCTGAGTAGCTGGGACTACAGCCTTGCACCACCATGCCCAGCTAATTATTGTATTTTTAGTAGAGACAGGGTTTCACCATGTTGGCCAGGCTGGTCTTGAACTCCTGACCTAAGGTGATCCACCTGCCTTGGCCTCCCAAAGTGCTGGGATTACAGGCATGAGCTACTGTGCCCACCCTGCTCTCTTAATTTTAAAACTGCTTGTTGGTAAGGCACGGTGTCCCACACCTGTAATACCAGCACTTTGGGAGGCCAATGTGCAAGGACCTCTTGAGCCCAAGAATTTGAAACCAGCCCCAGGGGAATATGGCAAAACCCCGTCTCTACCAAAATATAAATAAATCAGGCAGCACATGCCCATAGTCCCAGCTACTTGGGAGGCTGACGTGGGAGATCACTTGAACCTGAGAGGTCGAGGCTGCAGTGAGCTGAGATTGCACCACTGCACTACAGCCTGGATGAAAGAGAACCTGTCTCAATCAATCCATCAACCAATAAAAATAAAATTGCTTGTTACTTATAAGCTGAGAGGAATTGAAAAATAATTGTTTGTTACTTTCAATATTATTCTGCATTAGAAACTGAATAAAAGCAGCACAGAATAAAGAAAGCCAAAAATCAAGAAATGAAAACAGGGTTAGTGCAGTGGCTCATGCCTGTAATCCCAGCACTTTGAGGGGCCAAGGGGGGTGGATCACTTGAGGTCAAGAGTTCAAGACTGGCCTAGCCAACATGGTGAACCCCACCTCAACTAAAAATATAAAAATTAGCTGGGTGTGGTGGCATACACTTGTAATCCCTGCTACTCAGGAGGCAAGAGAAATCACTGGAACCCAGGAGGTGGAAGTTGCAGTGAGCCGAGATTGAGCCACTGCACTCCAGTCTGGGTGACAGAGCAACAGTCCATCTCAAAAAATAAAAAAAGAACTGAAAACAATTTATAAAGCAAGGATAGACTAAATTATAAGCACCTTAAATAGTATTTTTAAATTTTCTGAAACTAAATCTAAGTAAGAGTTTTAAAATTTTGACAGTAATTAAATCCTGCTATATACACAAGATTTTAAAATCCTCATCAAATGCAAATAAGGGGATTAAGCATTGTGGAAAATCTGTTTCAGTATGTAGATTCCCAATTCAATGTTTTTAATTCAAAATAATCTCTTGGAAAATACTCATTCAACTTTTGTAATTTGTATAAATTAATGAGTTTTGGCCAGGCAAGGCGGCTCACACCTGAAATCCCAGCATTTTGGGAGGCTGAGGCAAGAGGATTCCTTGAGCCCAGCCTGGGCAACGCAGTAAAACACTATCTATACAAAAAACACAAAAATTAGGCCCGCATGGTGGTGCATGCCTGTAGTACCAGCTATGCGAAGGGCTGAGGCAGGAGGATCGCTTGAGCCCCGGAGGTCCAGGCTGCAACCAGCAGAGACCACTGCACTCCAGCCTGGGTGAGAGGGAGACCCTGTCTTCAAACAATAAAAATAATAATAAATAAAAGAGTTTTAATCAATCATAAAGAACTTGTGTGTTTTGGGAATTGTTTGCATGGCAATGATTTTTAAAATTCCTTTTTAAAATAAATACTGGGGTGAAATATCACAAAGACATTCCTGGCAATTTCTGTACTTTATAATTTCACTCTAAAATCTGCCATCAAATCTAGACTGCTATCAATGACAGAGGTCAAGCAACTGCTCAAAGAACAGCAACTGACAAAGAAAAAGTAGCTGCTTGCAAAAGAAAATAGAGGTTTCCTAAGTTCAAAACAAGATGTTCAAAGATCCACTGATCAATGGTGCACTAAACAACACTTTGCTAGGAATTTATTAAGGCAAAAGGAGGCTTTCTCCAAGTGAATGCAAACTATCTGAAAATGAATTTAAAAATTTTTAAATATTGTTAAATATTTTGGTAGAGAGGCAGTCTCATTATGTTGCCTAGGCTGGCCTCCAACTCCTGGGCAAGTGATCCACCTTCCACCTCCCAAAGTGTTGGGATTACAGGCATGAGCCACTGAGTACCCTCCTGAAAGATATTTAAATATCAATATATTAACGAATGAAAACCACAGAGCTAAATATAACATCTATTTGATAGCTCTTCTAACAAACTTACTTGAAAAGTCTAAGTCAGAAATGGAACATTTCAGTAGCAACTGGGGGGGAATACTTAGTAAATGAGTGAGCATTACATAGGTGTTGTTCAGCGTTTGACAGTTCCCTTAAACCAAAAGAAAATTCCATTGCTTCAGGATAATACAGAACTCAGTTATATCTAATAGTAACTAATATATTTTTGAAAAAATCTCCTTAAAACAAGTAACAAGGGGCCAGGCGCAGTGGCTCACGCCTGTAATCCTAACACTCTGGGAGGCCGAGGTGGGTGGATCACAAGGTCAGAAGATCAAGACCACCCTGGCTAATACAGTGAAACCTCGTCTCTACTAAAAACACAAAAAAAAGTTAGTTGGGCATGGTGGCACGTGCCTGTAGTCCCAGCTACTCAGGAGGCTGAGGCAGGAGAATCACCAGAACCCGGGAGGCGGAGGTCCTGCTGACCCGACATTATGCAACTGCACTCCAGCCTGGGCGACAGACCAAGACTCCGTCTCAAAAAAAATAAATAACAAATGACAAAAACACTGAGGATTTACACTGAAAATATTCTTTTCTCCTGAGACATCATATGACCTATACAGGAATTATCTACGATCTCATTTCAATAACCTGATAAGAATAATGCATCTATATGTGGCTTAGCAGTATTTAAAAATTTGACTAAGTTCAAGTTATAAATTCTAACCACTAGACTGTGATCTCAAATAATTTCTCTTTTGCAGATGTAAAAACCTACCTAGGCTGAGATAAAATAAGGGTGATTCAATCACACTTGCCTAACTTGAAACGTAAGAAATATGAGTGAATTACTGTGAAATACTTTTTATTCAAGCATGCTAGACTGCAAACATACTTTTAGAATAAAAGTGACAGCCGCACGCGGTGGCTCACACCTGTAATACAAGTAGTTTGGGAGGCTGAGGGGGGTGGGGATCACGAGGTCAAGAGATCAAGACCATCCTGGCTAACAAGGTGAAACCCCGTCTCCACTAAAAATAAAAATAAATAAAAATAAAAATTAGCCGGGCGTGGTGGCATGCACCTATAATCCCAGCTACTCGGGAGGTTGCGGCAGGAGAATCGCTTGAACCCAGGAGGTGGGAGGTTGCAGTGAGCCAAGATAGCGCCACTGCACTCCAGCCTGGGCGACAGAACGAGACTCCATCTCAAAAAAAAAAAAAAAAAAAAAAAGTGACGAGATTACGAGTACCTAGAGGGTTCATACTTTTCAAACTTGAAAGTTAGGGTGTATGACAAGTTAGGTGTTTAACAAGTATAAGGAACGGTGGAAATGGATATTAAAATTCAACTATCCACAGAAAAAACAATACATTAAGTTATTAAAAGTATTTTTTAGCATCAGTCAGCAAAGAGCATTAATGTTAAAAGTTAAGGTCATTAAGAAAGCAGTAACTCCTCCCTTCTGTTAACTGTAAAGGAGCCCAACTCTCCATCTACCTCAGATTATTATTTTTCTCCGTGGACAGATTTCCACGCTCAGGGATATATAATAGGAAACATACACACACACACTCTCTCTCTACCCAAGTGTCAGTAAGTACCAAAAAGCTAAGTGTTCCGCACAGGGAGGGAATCCACAAATGAGAAAACATTTGACAGCTCCAGCCTCCCAAAAGCCATTTAATCGGCTTTATAAACATTACTGCTGAAGCACAACTCCGAGCGAGTGGTTCGACCGATCTCCTATCCCAAGTCCTAACCGGGAAACACAATCAACCGAACCGTCCCGACTCTCAGGCAATCAGGAAGTCCGCAGGACCCAGAAGCTGAGAAAAGAGTAAACAGTATACTCGCAGGTAGGTTGAAAAAAACAAAACGAACAAAAAACATGGGAAATTGGAAAAGAAGTTGGTCGGAAGGTTAGAGAGAGGCGAGGCCGACGTCCGGTTCTGAGAGGACGGCATTGCAGGGGCAGGCAGCGATTAACTGGGCATGTGGGAATGCTGAGAGTTCTCTGAGAGACCTGACCAGGGTACAAGACACAAGAAAGCCGATACGTGGCTCAGAGAAGACACGCGGGGGTGGGGCCCGCCCCGTTAAACCCCAGGCTCCCCGAATGAGCCCTCAAAGATCGCACCCTGAGAAAGTCAAGGGTTCAAGGAGGCCCGTATCGGCGGGGCAACGCCACAACACGCAACGCCGCTGTGCGCGGAACCTCCCGGTCCGAGGCCTCGGGGTCGCCCCTCCAGAAGTCGGAGCAGCCCCTGGGGCTCCCGGCGCCTCCTGGCCCAGCTTCTCTGTCCTCTTTTCTCAACACCCACAGCCTGGGACAGGACCTCTGGGACTGACAAGAAGCTTCTGGTCGAGCGCCCGCGGCAGCGGCGGGGCAAAAGCAGCAATATGCTCTCAGCGCCGCAAGTGACACTCACCGGCCCGAAACCTCGAATGAAACCAGCAGCTTCGGGGGCGGCGGCAGCAGTGGCAGCAGGAACCGAACATCCAAAATGGCGGCTCCCTCGGCCTCACCACCGCTACTGCAGGCGGAGGGATCTTGAGGAAGGAGGGAGTTTTTAACTAACTTCACACACTACTGCAGAAAGGTCGCTCCCTGGCCTCCTCGCCTGGTCGATTCCGAGTCCCCGCACTGCAACTTCTTGTGCCTCTCCTCTCGGATTATCCAAGAATTCGGACCCTGCCGAGGACTATTTGCCAAGGAGGAGGCGACTGCTCCTGGCAGAGCGACGCAAAGCGTAGCAAGAGTCGGGGCTGTCACTGATGACGCGAGACGCTGCTGCCGAGTCACCGCTGCGATGAGTCTGAGCGAGAAAGATCCGGCCAACCCCGGAGCAGATGGACATTGGTTCCGCTCGGCGGGAGGGGGTGGGGGCTGGGCTACCAGGAAGCGTTGGGGCCGAGGACGGGGGACACCTGAAGGGGGCAGAGCTAGGTCAGGTAGCGCAGGAAGTGGGAGAGACGAGGCAGGTGAGGGCGGAGGAGATAGCCGGGCTGACACGGTCTTCATCCACGGGAATCCCAAACTCTTTCCTGTCTCCTTTCAGACTTCTGCTTTCTTTTTAACTTCGGGAGCATGCTCCAGGTGGTCTGGGGTTCTATGGTTTTATGGTGTCTTTGCGACATATTTTATGAAGAGTTAAGAGAATGACTCACAAGAATGGATTCCACGCCCACTACCGCGGCTCATGCACTGCACAAGTCACTTAAACTCTCCAGGGATTCAATTTCCTCCTATGTAGAAAGAAGACTTGGACTCCTGATAGCCAAAACCTTTCCAGAATGGGCTTTCAGTCTATGACTCCATGAATTAATGACCAGGGCCAAAGAAAGTCTAACCAGACAATTCCTAACCTGATAAATAATTACTTACATCTGACGCAAGTCTTTTCCATGTAAATATAAAGAGGGCCTGATATCTTGGCCTGTTTAAAGGAAAGGTGACCTACCTAGACTAAAATCCTTCTGCTAGATTGGCAACAAAGTACAATACAACACAGCACCAGGCTGGATGCCAAAGAGAACAGAACCAACCTCACAAATATCTTTATATTTTTTTTCGAGCCGGAGTCTCGCTCTGTTGTCCAGGCTGGAGTGCAGTGGCAGGATCCCGGCTCACTGCAAACTTTGCCTCCCAGGATCAAGCAATTTCTCATGCTTCAGCCTCCCAAGTAGTTGAAATGACAGGTGCCCGCCACCACACCCGGCTAATTTTTGTATTTTTAGTAGAGAGAGGGTTTCGCCATGTTGGTCAGGCTGGTCTTGAACTTCTGACCTCAGGTGATCCATCTGCCTCGGCCTCCCGAAGTGTGGACATTACAGGTATGAGCTACTGTGCCTGGCCAGAACTACCCACAAATCTTGAGTTTAGGACCTGGGTGTCATAGACAGAAGGTTGCACTTTTTTTCCTTAGTCATTTTCATGCAGGAATTTCAAAACACTTTACAAAAATTGAATTATGTAGGCCAGGCGTGGTGGCTCATGCCTGTAATCCTTGCACTTTGGGAGGCCTAGGCAGGCAGATAACCTGAGGTCAGGAGTTCCAGGCAAGCCTGGCCAAGATGGTGAAACCCCATCTCTACTAAAAATACGAAATTAGCCGGGCGCCATGGTGGGCGCCTGTAATCCCAGCTACCCAGGAGGTGAGGGTTACAGTGAACTGAGATCACGTCATTGCACTCCAGCCTGGGCGACAGAGTGAGACACTCTCTCAAAAAAGAAAAAAAATTGAACAAAGTAGGCCCATCTGTACAATTTTGTCCTTGAACTACTGGAGCATGCCAAGTGGCTGGAAAGAAAGGCCATGGGTACGATAATAATTATCATTTTTATTATTAAATATTGATACCACATTGTTCTAAAATACTTTCATGTGTATAATCTAATCTGACACTCTGGACAATCTCCTGAGTCAAGCTAGGCAAGCATAAGTAACTTAATTTTATAGATAAGAAGAAAGAGGCTCCAAGAAACCAACTTGGCTGAAAGACACATCCACTCCCCTCCTTCATTGGGGTTCTACTGTAGACTGCCTTTTTTTTTTTTTTTTTTTTTTGAGACGGAGTTTTGCTCTTGTTGACCACGCTGGAGTGCAATGGCGGATCTCAGCTCACTACAACCCCCGCCTCCTGGGTTCAAGTGATTCTCCTGCCTCAGCCTTCTGAGCAGCTGAGATTACAGGTGCACACCACCACGCCTAGCTAATTTTTTGTTATTTTTATTAGAAACAGGGTTCTACCATGTTAGCCAGGCTGGTCTTGAACTCCTGACCTCGGGTGATCCACCCACCTCAGCCTCCCAAAGTGCTGGGATTACAGGTGTGAGCCACCACACCTGGCCACAGTGGCATCTTATAAATTAGCATGGAGTACCACCATCTTCCACCTACCTACTTACCTACCTACTACCCCTACCTACCCACCCACCTAACCACCTACTACACACACACCTACACCCTCAGGATGTAGTCAACCCCCAGCAAGTGGTCTGGAGAACAAAATGTTTACGGAATTCAGATCCTCTGCCACGCTACTACTGTACAGTGCAGCCCTGGACTACTAGGCTGTTAAATAGTGGAATAATGCCAAAACACAACTTCCTCTGAGGCATAGCTATGCAGGGAACACAGGCCAAACTTAGTTTGGGGTTTCCACATAAGTAAGAAGTTTGCAGGTTGCAAAGCAGAGTTAGCTAAAGTGTTTCGTTTGGAATACCACAAAAAATGCTTAGAGGTCAAATTTAAACGTTTATCATTGCGAACCACAAAAGAAAAATTAAGCCAGCTACCTAAGGAGGAAAGAGCTTTTTTTCTACCATGCCAAGTGCAGAGCATTAAAGAGTTTTCAACATTAAAAACTAAGCTCTCTCTCAGTATTTTTTATCTTACATTTGTCTTTATTTATAATTACCAAACCTTTCTTCCATGCAACTAAAATTAAAAGCAATTGCCCTGGCTGGGGGCAGTGGCTCACGCCTGTAATCCTAGCACTTTGGAGAGCCAAGGCAAGAGGATCACTTGATCCCAGGAGTTTGAGAACAGCCCGGGCAACATAGTGAGACCCTATTTTTAAAATAAATAAATAAAAGCAATTGCCCCAATATGTGGCATAGTCACATTATCTTCCGATCTTTGGTTTCCATGGCTAGTTATTTAAGTTTAGGAAGGCTTATTCTCCATCTTCTCAAACATAATCCGTAATTCCAGATTAATGAATTACATCACATCTATAAAAGGGAAGAATATGCTACCAGTAAAATGAGAACTTTTTTATTATAGTACGGCAGACTTTAAAAGGAAATATAGCCGGGTGCGGTGGCTCATGCCTGTAATCCTAGCACTTTGGGAGGTGGAGATGAGTGGATCACCTGAGATCAGGAGTTCAAGACCAGCCTGGTCATCATGGTGAAACCTCATCTTTATTAAAAAAAAAAAAAAAAAAAAGCAAAAGGAAATATTATAAAACAATGTTATAAAATGAGCTTGCAAAAGTGTATATAAGACACCTCATACTCCTGAGTAACTGGGACCACAGGTGCATACCACCATGCCCAGCTAAATTTTTAAAAATTTTTGTAGAGACAGGGTTTTGCCATGTTACCCAAGCTGGTCTGGAACTCCTGGGCTCATAGGTGATCCTTCCATTTCACCCTCTCAAAGTGCTGGAATTACAGGCATGAGCCACTGTGCTTGGCCAGAGATTATTGTTTTTATGGATTTGTTTATTATTGATAACTTACATGCATAGAAAAAAATTGCAGGACAAAACTGAAAAGTAAAAATGACTTTTTTGGATGATGGGATTACAGAGAATTTTTACTTTATTATATTTTGTTTTTGAAATGAACATACAGTTCTTTATTTGAAAAGAAAATTCTTATAAGAAAATGCAGCTTTATGAATTTTTGTTTTATTTTTATTTTATTTTATTTATTTATTTATTTTAAAGATGGGGTTTCACCATGATGGCCAGGCTGGTCTTGAACTCCTGACCTCAGGTGATCCACCCACCTTGGCCTCCCAAAGTACAGGTGTGAGCCACCGCGCCCGGCCTTATTTTTTACTTTATTTATTTATTTACTATTTTGAGACAGAGTCTTGCTTTATTGCCCAGGCTGGAGTGCAGTGGCGCAATCTTGACTTACTGCAATCTGCACCTTCCAGGTTCAAGAGATTCTCATGCCTCAGCCTCTCGAAGAGATGGGATTAAAGGTGCCTACTACCATGCCCAGCTAATTTTTATATTTTTATTAGAGAACGGGTTTCACCATGTTGGCCAGGCTGGTCTCAAACTCCTGACCTCAGTTGATCTGCCCACCTCTGCCTCTTATGCTGGGATTACAGGCATGAGACACCTCGCCCGACCAATTTTTGCTTTAGAAACAGCAATAGCCTGAAAGGGTTAAACAAACATAGTGAGAGATAATAAGTAGGAGAAAAGTTTCGGATTTTTTGGAGACAAGGTGTTGCTCTGTTGCCCAGGCTGTAAACACCTCTGAGTCTCTTTACTTAGCTTTCCAATATTTATTTTTTTATGTCTTGCCTTTTCCAAAATGGATTTAGAGTGGCTTATTATCCAGAAGGGATCAGATACATGAAAGTATTTTGAAAAGCCTAAAGCATCATAAGAATGTAAATATTAAAATTTTTGTACCGCCTCATAATTGAACTAAAGCATTTACTGACTGCCCTTTGTAAGTAACAGTAGTATAGCGTGTCTTACATTTACAAAAGTATTTTCAGCTGGGCACAGTGGCTCACATCTGTAATCCCAGCACTTTGGAAGGCCAATGCGGGTGGATCACCTGAGGTCAGGAGTTCAAGACCAGCCTGGCCAACATGGTGAAACCTTGTCTCTACTGAAAATACAAAAATTAGCCAGATGTGGTGGCATGCACCTGTAATCCCACCTACTCAGGAGGCTGAGTCAGAGAATCGCTTGAACCTGAGAGGTGGAGGTTGCAGTAAGCCAAGGTTGCACCACTATACTCCGGCCTGGACAACAGAGTAAGACTTGGTCTCAAAAAAAAATAATAACTGGCCAGGTGTGGTGGCTCAAGCCTGTAATTTCAGCATTTCAGGAGGCCGAAGTGGGTGGATCACCTGAAGTCGAGAATTTGAGACCAGCCTCACTAACATGGAGAAATCCTGTCTCCACTAAAAATACAAAAATCAGCCGGGCATGGCTGCACATGCCTGTAATCCCAGCTACTAGGGAGGCTAAGGCAGGAGAATCCCTTGAACCCAGGAGGTGAAGGTTGCGGTGAGCCGAGATTGTACCATTGCACTCCAGCCTAGGCAACAAGAGCGAAATTCCATCTCAAAAACAAAGTACTTTCATATACATCAATTAATTTGCTCTTCGTACACCCTGAATTTATAAACCACACAGCCATTATAGCATAGTAGTTAAGAGCATAGGTTTCCGGGGCTAGACTACCTGGGCTTAAAACCCTGTTCTTTCTTTCTTTACTATGTAACCTGCAACAAGTTACTTAACATCTCTGAACACTTCGGAACCCAGTGTTCCCATCTGAAAAATGAGGCTTACAGTAGCACTAGCATCTTAGGGCTGGTGTGATAATTAAATGAGCTGACACACTTAAAGCACTTAGAAAAGCGCCTGGCACATAGTAAGGACACAGTAAATATTTGCTTCCTTTAGCATACATATTATCATCCCCATTTTAGAAATAAGAAAACATAGGCTACCTGTAATCTTAGCACTTTGGGAGGCCGAGGCAGGAGGATCACCTGAGCCTGGGAGTTTGAGATCAGACTGGGTAACATAGTGAGACTGTCTCTACAAAAGAAAAAATTTTTTTAAAATTTAGCCAGGAACAGTGGCTCACACTTGTAATCCCAGCACTTTGGGAGGCCAATAGTTTGAGACCAGCCCAGCCCATATGATGAAACCTTGTCTCTACTAAAAATACAAAAATTAGCTGGGCCTGGTGGTGTGCGCCTGTAATCCCAGCCACTCAGGTGGCTGAGGCAGGAGAATTGCTTGAACCTGGGAGACGGAGGTTGCAGTGAGCTGAGATCGCATCACTGCACTCCATCCTGGGCGACAGACTCTGTCTCAAAAAAAAATTTTTTTTTTTTAAATTAGCTGGACATTGTGGCATGTGCCTGTAGTCCCAGCTACTCAGGAAGCTAAGGCAGGATTTTTTGAGCCCAGGAGGTCAAGGCTGCAGTGAGCCATGATTGCACCACTGCACTCCAGCCTGAGCCTGAGTGACAGAGCGAGACTCTGTCTCAAAAAAAAATTTTTTTTTTAAAAAAAAGAAAGAGAGAGGAAGGAAGGGAGGGAGAGAGGAGAAGAGAAGAGAGAGAAGTGAAGAAAGAGAAGTGAAGAGAGAGAAGAGAAGAGAAGAGAGAAGAGATTAAATGATCAGTGACACTTTCATACAGCAGAGACCAGATTCAAATCTAGTCCTCACAACTCTGGATTCATCTTCTAGCCCATATAGTAATCATTCAAACAGGCTACCTGATTCTTTCCCCTATGCCACACTGTCCTGTGTCCACCAGAATCTGTAATAGACATAACAAAAGACACTGCCTCTACCCTCCAAATAATTACAATCTCACTGAGAAAAACAAGATTTTTTAAAAATCCCCCTATGTATATATGCCCATGATACCATTCAGCAGGTAAGCCCCAGTTCAGAAAGAGCAGAAAACAGAGAGGTCACTAAAGCCGTAGTTCAGAAGGAGCAGAAAAAGGAGAGGTCGCTGGGAGCCAGAGCAGTGAAAGAGGGTTTCTGGAATATATGATATCTGGTGGAGTCTGGGACACTAGAGGGGAACTGTCTTGTTTGGGTTTAGAGATACAGTCAGTTTCTTTTTCTTTTCTTTCTTTTTTTTTTTGGGGGGGGCAAGGTCTTGCTCTGTTGCCCAGGCTGGAGTGCAGTGGCATGACCTCGGCTCACTGCAACCTCTGCCTCCCAGATTCAAGCAATTCTCCTGCCTCAGCCTCCCGAGTAGCTGGGACTACAGTGTGCCATTGTGCCCATCTAATTTTGGTACTTTCAGTAGACACAGGGTTTCACCATGTTGGCCAGGCTGATCTCAAACTGCTGACCTCATGATCTGCCCTCCTCAGCCTCCCAAAGTGCTGGGATTACAGCTGTAAGCCACCGCACCCAGTGCAGTGAGTTTCTTAAATGATTCTGTCAGTATCAGCAGCTGAAGCCCATATGACCTTTAGAGCAGATGGGGAAAGCTCTCTCTGAAGAAATTTGGTCAGCATCTTTCACAAGCAGCCCTTCCTGCCTCTCCTCGTGCCAGTGATCTCAGCCGAGAAAGGAGAGTGAAGAGGAGCACAGCCATGTAGGAAATACAGTGACGTGAGTCGAAAAGGTGGCTCCACTGGCCTGTTTTGTTATCCTTTGAGTCACACGAATCTATAACTAAGACTGAAAGTCAGAGAGAATTAGTCTCTCTGCTGTTTATGCAATGTTTTCACAAAAAGCATTTTCACAATTCTTTTAAAGTACAGTCTCTAATCACAATGTTTGCTGGCCTGAGACAAGTTTAAGACTTCATCTTTCACTTATGGCAAAAGCCAGAAATGATGTAAAAATTAACATTCTAACAGCCAACTCCACACACTCGATCTTTTACCAACAGCATTAGGAACTCTACTATGTGTAGAAGAATGACAACCAAAGCCCAGAGGACATTGTGCCTGTAATCCCAGCACTTTGGGAGGCTGAGGCGGGCAGATCACCTGAGGTCAGGAGTTTGAGACCAGACTGGCCAACATGGTGAAACCCCATCTCTACTAAAAATACAAAAATTAGCCGCCATGTGGTGGTGGGAGCCTGTAATCCCAGCTACTTGGAGGCTGAGGCAGGAGAATTGCTTGAACCCGGGAGATGGAGGTTGCAGTGAGCCGATATCACACCACTGCACTCCAGCCTGGGCTACAAGAGTGAAACTCCATCTCAAAAAACAAACAAACAAACAAAGCAATTAGTCAGGTGTGGTGATGCATGTCTCTAGTCCCAGCTACTCAGGAGACTGAGATGGGAGGATCACCGGAGCTGAGGGAGGTCAATGCTGCAGTGAGCAATGATCGAGCCACTGCACTCCAGCCTGGGTGACAGAGTGAGACCCTGTCTCAAAATAATAATAATAATAATAACAAACGAAAACAAGTTAACAAGAGACAAAAAAAGTAATAATAATTTGGCCTTCTTTTCTAGCCTCTCCAGTCTCACAGAATCACTAACATTTAGTACACTAGAAGATAGGAAATAATGGAAACTAATATTTGTTGAGCACATACTAAGTGCTAAAGAAATCTACATATGTTATTTATTTTTTCTTTTCTTTTTTTTTGAAAGGGAGTCTCACTTCATTGCCCAGACTGGAATGCAATGCCATAATCATGGCTCGCTGCAGCCTCAACCTCCTGGGATCAAGCCATCCTCCCATCTTAGTCTCCCAAGTAGCTAGGACTGCAGGTGTGCACCACCATGCCCAGCTATTTTTGTTTTTTAATTCTTTTGTAGAGATGAGGTCTCACCATGTTGCCCAAGCTGGTTTTGAACTCCTGGACTCAAGCAATTATCTTGCCTCAACCTCCCAAAGTGCAGGGATTATAGGCAGAAGAAACAGTACCCGGTCAAAATAAATAGTCTTATAAAAACTCAAATATCTTCAAAGAGGCCGGGTGCCGTGGCTCACACCTGTAATCCCAGCACTTCGGGAAGCCAACGTGGGTGGATCACTTGAGACCAGGAGTTCAAGACCAGCTTGACCAACATGGCGAAACCCTGTCTTTACTAACAACACAAAAATTATCTGGGGTTTGTGGCACACACCTGTAATCCCATCTACTTGGGAGGCTGAGGCAGGAGAATCTCTTGAACCTGGGAAGCAAAGGTTGTAGTGAGCCAAGATCATGCCACTGCACTGCAGCCTGGGCGACAGAGCAAGACTCTGTCTCAAGAAAAAAATTATATATATATATCTACATCTTCAGTGAATATTAACCAACTCCAACTTCTACCAACATTCCAGCCTGGTGATAGAGCAAGACTCTGTGTCAAAAAAACTAAGTAAGTAAAAGAAATTTAGTTACCTGTTATCACAGTCAAGCTTCCTTCTTGTTTAGGGGTGTGGGGTGAAGATTTTTTGTTTGTTTTTTGTTTTTGTTTTTGTTTTTTTGAGACAAAGTTTCACTCTTGTTACCTGGGCTGGAGTGCAATGGTGCAACCTCAGGTCACTGCAACTCTGCCTCTCGGATTCAAGAGTTTCTCCTGCCTCAGCCTCCCGAGTAGCTGGGACTACAGAAGCATGTCACTGTGCCCAGCTAATTTTTGTATTTTTTAGTAGAGACAGGGTTTCACCATGTTGACCAGGATGGTCTTGATCACTTGACCTCATGATCCACCCCTGCCTTGGCCTCCCAAAGTGCTGGGATTACAGGTGTGAGCCACCATGCTCGACCAGGTGAAGTTTTTTATTAATGCTCTCTGACTATTAGCCTTAGAGTGACTGTAAATCTTGCTGCTTCTGTCACTGTGGCTTCATATAAGAACCCAGGAAATGTTTTATCTTTGAGCCTGGAGATGCTATTTGTGAACGATATTTGTTTAATAAAATCAGAGGATGATTTTTCCAATAAATAAATAAATAGAGAGAGAAAAAGGAGCAATGGGAAAAAAAGGAAGTGTGAGAAATTAAAAGACTTCAGAGACATATCAACCAAATGCAATATGTGGATCTTTTTGGATCTTGATTTCAACAAAATAATTGCATAACTAGATAAATTTAATATGGATTGACTATTACATCATATTAATGACTTCTTTTATTATTTATTTATTTTATTTTATTATTATTTTTTTTCTGAGACAGAGTTGTGATCTGTCGCCCCGCTAAGGTGGGTGATCACTTGAGGCCAGGAGTTCAAGACCAGCCTGACCAACATGGTAAAACCCCGTCTCTACTAAAAATTCTCTATAATTTTACAGAGTGCAATCTCAGCTCACTGCAACCTCCACCTCCCAGGTTCAAGTGATTCTCCTACCTCAGCCTCCCGAGTAGCTGGGATTGCAGGCACGCGTCACCACGCCCTGCTCATTTTTTGTATTTTTAGTAGAGAGGGGTTTTTGCCATGTTGGCCAGGCTGGTCTCAAACACCTGACCCCAGGTGATCGGCCCAACTCAGCCTCCTAAAGTGCTGGGATTACAGGTATGAGCCACCATGCCCAGCCAGGACTTATTTCCATTATAATGAGAACAATGACATTGTTTTATGTTAAACAGAGGGTATGTGTTAGAGATACGTATTGAAGTATTTACAGTTAAAATTATATAATTTCTGATGTTTGCTTTAAATTCTTCCTCTGCTTCCCCACCGCCCCCGAGAAAAGTTAGGGATAGATGAAATAAGAGCAGCAGAATATTGATAACTATTGAAACTGAATGATAGGTACATGGGAGTTCACTATGTAATTCTCTCTAATTTTGTAATGCAGTATCTGAAATTTTCCATAATAAAGTTTTATTTGTGTTATTTTTAAATCAGAGGACTCAAATTCCAAGAATAGAAGCTGAGCAATATGCAAGGTATGGTTGAGACAAATAATTTCAACAAGAAAATCAGACTTAGATTATGTTTGAAATATAAAGTCTCAGAAAAAGAGCTTCAGGCTCAGAAACGCCTAGCAAGTAATGAGGACAATTTTGAAGTAAAAACCAAAAGAAATGCCTACAGAAGTATTCAAGGAAGTTCTCTTTATGCTGAATGAATAAAAAGTGAATAAAATTAGTGCCTACAGCGCTTCAGTTTTTACTTATTTGACCTCTTCAGATTTATATATACAAATTTGTGAGGTTTCCTTTTTTATCATTAATCTTTTGAGACAAAGTCCTGCTCTGTCACCCAGGCTGGAGTGCAGTGGGTAAGCGTCCTGGTGCAGATGGCAGGTAAGTGTCCTGGTGCAGATGGCTCACTGCAGCCTCGACCCCTTGGGTTCAAGGGATCCTCCCATCTCAGACTCCTGAGTAGCTGAGACCACAGGCACACACCATCAGGCCCAGCTAATTTATTTTTATATTTCGTAGAAATTAGGTTTCCCCATGTTGGCCAGGGTGGTCTCAAATTCCTGGGCTCAAGTCATTCTCTTGCCTTGGCCTCCCAAAGTGGTGAGGTTACAGGTGTGAGCCACCATGCCCATCCAAGGTTTTAATACTGTTTTCAACATAAAAGTAAATTGTTATCAGTATTACATGAGTTGAATATATCTAATTTAAAACATAAGTCTAAATCACTGTACATCAATGACTTTCAAATTTGTCCAACTCATAAAAATGTTCTCAGCCTGGCGCGGTGGCTCACGCCTGTAATCCTAGCACTTTGGGAGGCCGAGGTGGGTGGATCACTTGAGGTCAGGAGTTTGAGACCAGCCTGGCCAACATGGTGAAACCTCGTCTCTACCAAAAATACAAAAATTAGCCGGACGTGGTGGCAGACTCCTGTAATTCCAGCTACTCGGAAGGGTGAGACAGGAAAATATCTTGTACCCTGAAGGCAGAGGTTGCAGTGAGCCAAGATCCAACTGCTGCACTCCAGCCTGGGTGACAGAGCAAGACTCCATTTTAAAAAATAAAAAAATTTATGTATATATATATATGTGTGTCTGTGTGTGTGTGTGTGTGTGTGTGTGTGTGTGTGGTATCTGCAGTCTATTCTGTTTTATTGTCAAGAGGTTGATGAGAGACTGTAGCCTTCTTTTCTTATGATTTAAGCATAAAAATACATCACATATCAGCTAAATAATTGCAAATATTCCTCCATCCTTAAAATCATTACAGGGGCCGGGTGCAGTGGTGCATGCCTGTAGTCCCAGCTACTTGGGAGGCTGAGATGGGAGGATCGCTTGAGCCCAGGAGTTCTGGGCTGTAGTGCACTATGCCAATCGGGTGTCCACACTAAGTTCGGCATCAATATGGTGACCTCCCGGGAGCGGGGCACCACCAGGTAGCCTAAGGAGGGGTGAACCGGCCCAGGTCGGAAATGGAGCAGGTCAAAACTCCCGTGCTGATCAGTAGTGGGATCGCGCCTGTGAATAGCCACTGCACTCCAGCCTGGGCAACATAGCGAGACCCTGTCTCTTAAAAAAAAAAAAAAGAAAAAAAATTACACGAATCGTTTACCATTCAAAATGTTCAATTAGAAATGTATTTGGGGACCGAGCATGGTGGCTCATGCCTATAATCCCAGCACTTTGGGAGGCCAAGGCGAGGCACATCACCTTAGGCCAGGAGTTCGAGACCAGACTGACCAACATGGTGAAACCCCATGTCTACTAAAAATACAAAAATTAGCTAGGTGTGGTGGTGCGCACCTGTAATCCCAGCTACTGGGGAGGCTGAGACAGGAGAATTGCTTGAACTCAGGAGACAGAGGTTGCAGTGAGCTAAGATTGTGCCACTGTACTCCAACCTTGGCGACAGAGCAAGACTCCATTTCAAAAAAAAAAAGAAAAAGAAAAAGAAATGTATTTTCGGCCGGGCACAGTGGCTCACACTTGTAATCTCAGCCCTTTCAGAGGCCAAGGAGGGAAGATCACTTGAGCCCAGGAGTTCAGAGGCCAGCCTGGGAAACATAGTGAGGTGAGACCTCATCTCCACAAGAAAAATTTTTAATTAGCTGGGCGTGGTAGTGTGCACCTGTGGTCCAAGCTACTCAGGAGGCTGAGGTGAGAGGATTGCTTGACCCTGAAAGGCAGAGGTTACAGTGACCCACGATCACGAAACTGAGCTCCAGCCTGGGGTCTCAAAAAAAAAAAAAATGTGGCTGGGCACAGTGGCTCATGCCTGTAATCCCAGAACTTTGGGAGGCCGAGGCAGACAGATCACTTGAGGTCAGGAGTCCCAGACCAGCCTGACCAACATGGTAAAACACCATCTCTACAAAAAATTCAAAAATTAGCTGGGTGTGGTGGACTGTACCTGTAATCCCAGCTACTTAGGAGGCTGAAGTGGGAGGATCACTTGAACCCTACAGGCAGAAGTTGTAGTGAGCTGAGATCGCACCATTACACTCCAGCCTGGGCGACAGAGCAAGACTCCATCTCAAAAAAAAAAAAAAAATGGTATTTTGGCACTACCTGTAACCTCCTTCCAGATTTTGTTTCTCTATCCATATTGATCTGTCTTTTAGGAGGAAGGACAGAGAAACAAAGGGCTGGGGGTGGCAGGTAAGTGTCCTGGTGCAGATATTGTTGATACCCCAAGTTGATCACCAGTTCCTACTACAGTACCACCTCCTCTGCCAAGGCCGTGTTTCTTGACATCATCAGTAAATCTAATACTGACCAGGTCTGCTGGGGCTTCACCCTGAGACAAGAAGGTAAGAATCCACTAGGTTTTCAATCTCTGACACATTGGTTTATTGCATGCTTACTACATGCCAAACATTCCTGGAATCACTGGAGGAAAAATGGTGAGCAAAGAGACATGGTTCCTGCCCTCATGAAGCTTACAGTCTAGTCAGTGACAGTTTTTTTTTTTTTTTCTTAAATACTTAGGAAGACCTCACCCGAATTTTTTTGTTTGTTTGTTTGTTTTTTATTTTTTTCTGTCAATGACAGTTAAAACCAAACTTTGGGCCTTCCAGTCCGCAGGCTTCTTCCTTCTCTCTCTTTCCATGTCTATGTTTTGAGTACCTATGAGGTTAGACACTGGCACCCAGACAGTTAAGAGCTAAATGTAAATATGCATGATAGGTCTACAAGAAAGTTTATTAAATTTTAGCAGTGGTAAACTCCAAATTTATCCATTAATTTGACAAAACATACAGGCAGGAACAGGGCTGGGGATGCAAGTGTGAAAAAAGTCCCTGCCCTCATGGAGCTGACATTTAGTTGGGGAGACGAATAATAAACACGATCACTAAGTGAACTATGCAGGATGTGAGATAGAGATAAGTGGTAGAGAGGAAAAAAATAGCAGAGAAGAGGGAGGAGGTTGACATTTTAGAAAAGATAGCCAGGAAGGGTCTCACAGAGCAGAGAACATTTAATTAAGAATTCCAGGAAGTAAGGGAGGGACCAGGCAGACATCTAGAGAACACAGAATAACGGAAGGAGATACAAAGGCCCTGAGGTTGGAATGTGTTTGGGCATTTGAAGAAGCATAAAGTGGTGAGTGTAGCTAAGGCAGAGTAAGCAAGGAGAGTTGGGGGTAATTAAGTTAGAGCAATGGGGAGGGAAGGTATGGGTTGTGGGAAAGACTTTGCCTATTATTCTAAGTGAAATGTGACCGGGCACAGTGGCTCACGTCTGTAATCCCACCACTTTGGGAGGTGGAGGCGGGTGGATCACTTAAGGTCAGGAGTTTGAGACCAGTCTGATCAACATGGTGAAACCTCGTCTCTACCAAAAATATAAAAAATTGGCCAGGCACCTGTAATCCCAGCTACTCAAGAGGCTGAGGCAGGAGAACTGCTTGAACCCAGGAGGCAAAAGTTGCAGTGAGCTGAAATTGAGCCACTGCACTCTAGGGTGGGCAACAGAGCAAGACTCCACTGCAAAGGAAAAAAAAAAAAAGAAAGAGAATGAAAGAACAAAAGAAAGAAAGAAGAGAAAGAGGCATTGGCAGCTGGGTGCTGTGGCTCATGCCTGTAATCCCAGCATTTGGGAGACTCAGACAGGTGGATCGCTTGAAGTCAGGAGTTGAAGACTGCCTGGCCAACATGGTGAAACCCATGGCATTTCATGTCTTTTACTTTTTTTTTTTTTGAGACAGAATTTTGCTCTTGTTGCCTAGGCTGTAGTGTAATGGTGCAATCTTGGCTCACCAAAACCTCCACCTCCCAGGTTCGAGCAATTCTCCTGCGTCAGCCTCCAGAGTAGCTGGGATTACAGGCATGTGCCACAACCCCTGGCTAATTTTTGTATTTTTAGTAGAGATGGGGTTTC